>JAVGVS010000694.1:0-138478 GCA_032718565.1 Distichodus sexfasciatus
AGTATAGGCCTATATTTTTATATTAACATAATAAAGTAATACTAAACAATAATACAAACTGACAAATAAAACACTTCTGAATTCGAATGCTCTCGAATTTATTTACACAAATTTATTTTTTGTGCAGAAATGTGGGTTAATGCGGTGAAAACTTTTAAAGTTTTTTTTAACTTTTAAAAGTCTTTATTTGGGTGCTTTTCCACGTCCGTCCACTAAGTCAGTCTTTCTTCATGTCCTGATGTGTTCCGAGAACGCCCGAGCGACCGAGCACCTGATTCGTTGTGAGACTCGGTTGCTGATATACAGTCTCAGCAACTCCCCGAGAACCCGTTCGATGAACGAATCGAACAAGAGCCCATTCGATGAACAAATTGAACTTACGGTTTTCGGACACTCTGTGACTTGGTGAATCGATCCCAAGAGCCCTTGCGGCCTTTATGCAGAAATGCAGTTACACTGTTAAAAGGAATAAAATAAACGCAGCTGTTCATCATTTATCACAACATTAAATTATTACATTTCTGTATAATAAAACTACATCTTTCATCAAAAAACAAACTAAAATATTAAATTTGACGTTTGCACAACAACGTATGCAAGTTTACTCATGCTCATTGTATGTGTATGTGTGATTGTATTGGTAATATTGCAGTTGTTAACTGTGATGTAGTCCTTGATACTCATGCACATGAATTTGGCTTAAGTAAAGAAAATAAGAATTGTGATGCAATGTATTTGTGTCATTCTTTACTTTAGCATAAGGGGCCACTGTCGCTCTGACTTGGAGTTACAGTGAAATCCAAGTCAACACACTGCTTTACGCTATGGGTAAGGAGGCAGAGCCTGTATTCAGCACCTTTTTTTTTCCGGAGGACGTCGAGGACTATTATGGAGAAGTTATTAGGAAGTTTGATGAACAAAGGGACAGGATTGTCATTGGAACTGCAGACGCTGAAGTATCCCAGAAACTTCATTTAGAATCAGATCTAACTCTGGAAAAAGCAGTCAACATCGCTCGCCAGTCTGAGCTGATTAAAGCGCAAAACGCCACAGCAAGAGCCACCGAGACTGAAGTAAGTGCGATCACACGTAAGTTTAAACAGTCCAAGCCGTTTGAGAAAAAACATACTAAAGTTAAAAGTGACCAAGTTAAAGCACAGAAAAATAAGTGCTCGAGGTGTGGGAGGATGCATGAGTATGGAACATGTCCAGCAACTAACAGCACTCCAGCGAATTCAGTGTTTATACTGCAATTCTCATTCGTCTTGTTTACTTTCCGCTTTGTTTGTGATCGAGTTATGATGCGTATCAAATACGACAGACAGATCTTGCTTGAAATCGGAAAAAAATGCACAATTCCACCGCCAAATCTGCGGTCGGAGACGCTACCGAGCCTGGGCGAGGCGGTGAGGCACAGCTGCCCAAAACGAAAGCGTTGTTCACGCAAGCAGAAAAGTGGTCAACGCGCATGGGCTAGCGCGAGGCTAAAAGCTAACCCGGCCCGATCGGCACTTCCATCTGTCCTGCTCTCCAACGTCCGCTCACTGGACAACAAAATGGACTATCTGTGGCTCCAGCAGTCAAGCCAGCGTGAGATAAAGAACTGCTGTATGTTTGTTTTCATGGAAACGTGGCTGAACGCGGACATCACGGACTCAGCTATCCAGCTAAACGGGCTAGAATGCTATCGGGCTGACAGAGAAGTCTCTTTGTCTGGTAAGAGCCGCGGAGGCGGTTTGTGCATCTACATAAACTCTGGTGCACAAACTCTGCTGAAGTGAGTCACCACTGCTCACCACAGATAGAGATTTTAGTCGTAAAGTGTTGCCCGTTCTACCTGCTGAGAGAATTCTCCATGGTGCTAGTCGTAGCCATGTACTGCCGCTTAGTGCTAATGCTAACCTGGCACTAGCCGAATTGTATGAGGCTATTAACAAGCTCCAGACGCACCTGGACAGATTTTTCATCATTGCCGGCAACTTCAACCACACAAACCTGAAGTCAGTTCTCCCCAAATTCCATCAACATGTAGACTTTGCTACGAGGGGGGAGAACTGCCTGGATAAAGCCTACACCAACGTGCGTGGTACCTACAAAGCAGCAGTGTGCCCACACATCGGCTCTTCTGACCATGCTACAGTAATGCTCCTGCCCGCATACTCAACGCTGCTGAAACGCACGAGACCTGCAAGGAAAACCATCAGAGTCTGGCCTAGTGGAGCTGTCTCAGCACTCCAGGACTGTTTTGAGTGCACGGACTGGAATGTTTTTAAAGAGGCGGTGACGTACGACGGCTGGATTAACCTGGACGAGTTTGCAGAATCTGTGAACTGCTACATCGGTAAATGCAAAGAGGATGTTACCATCTTAAAGAACGTCACCACTAGAGCCAACGAGAAGCCCTGGTTCACAGCACAGGTGCCGGCATGGCTAAGAGAGAGAGATGCTGCTTTTCGGTCTGGGAATAAAGCTGCTATCAGAACAGCCAGAGCTAACCTCTCTCGCTCCATCCGACAAGCAAAGGGAGCACATGCACAAAAGATGCAGAACCACTTCAACGACACAAAAGACGCTCGCAGTTTATGGCAGGGCATCCAGGCTGTCACTCAGTACAAGCCAGCACCAAGCAGCTGTGAGGGGGGTGCCACACTCCCTGAGGAGCTGAACAAGTTCTACGCAAGGTTTGATGCACTGAACAACACGCACACGACGAAAGCCACGCCTCCCATCACCGACCAGATCATCTCTCTGCCTGCAGCTGACATGAGAAGAACCTTCACCAAGGTCAACCCACGAAAGGCTGCCGGTCCAGACGACTTTCCAGGTCGTGTGCTGAGAGACTGCGCTGATCAACACATCACTGAGCCAGATGATCATCCCAGCGTGCTTCAAATCCACCACCATCATCCCAGTGCCAAAGAAATCTTTAGTTTCCTGCCTGAATGACTACTGTCCCATCGCTCTGACCACCATCACCATGAAATGTTTTGAGAGACTTGTCATGGCACAGGTGAAAAGCAACCTCCCCCACTCACTGGACCTGCTGCAGTTTGCTTATCGCACAAACAGGTCAACTGAGGACGCCATATCCTCTGCACTTCACCTTTCCCTCTCTCACTTGGACAATAAAGACTCTTATGTTAGATTGCTGTTCATAGACTTTAGTTCAGCATTCAAAACCATCATTCCCCAAAGACTGTGTGTGAAACTGAGCGAGTTGGGACTGAGCACCTCACTCACTGTAACTGGATACTGGATTTCCTGTCAGAGAGACCTCTTTCTGTCCGAATCAGCGGCAACGTTTCCAGCACCATCAGACTGAGCAGAGGAGCTCCTCAGGGCTGCGTTCTCAGTCCACTTCTGTTCACACTCAGGTTATTTTCGTAAACGAAAACTGAAACTAAGACGAAAACTATTGGTTAAAAAACATTTTCGTAAACTGAAATAAAATTAAAAATTCATAATAACTGAAAAACTAAAACTAAACGAAACTAGCAACAGCTATTAAAAAATAACTAAAATAAAATAATAATTGCCAAAAAATAAATAATCGTTTTCGTAATTAATAAGCGTTCATCCACTTCGGAAAATCGGACGTGTGTCTGTTTAGTTTAAACCAACAGGCTGCTTTATTTGTGCATCACCTGTAGATGGCGAATGATGCAACTGAGGCTGACAGCGAGATTAGTTAACTGATAGATAAAGAAGACGGACATGAATGATGACTGCCGGTAGGAAACGACAGAGTCCTGTTTGGGACTATTTCGAATTCAATTTAGAAACTGGAAAAAGCAAATGCATTGTTATGTTCAACAACACAAAAGTTGTTCATGGCAAAAGATTCAGAAAGGAAAACTACTGATGATAAAGTCGGCGAGAGTGCTAGCTCTCAAATTCAACTTGGCAAGCAGCAGACTCTGACATCGTGCTACCAAACACTAAATGTTGCTGAAATAAATACCTTTCTTTGGTCTGCATACTGGAAGTGTTCTGCTAACTGTGCCAAACTATAATTACTAAAACTAAAACTGAAACTAAATATATAAAAATAAAATAGAAATGTTTTCACAAAATAAAAACGAAACGAAAACTAAGAAAACCATTAATGAAACAAACTAAAACTAAACTAAAATTCATAGCAAATTTGAAAACGATATTAAAATAAAAACGAATTTAAAAATGCAAAACTATAATAACCTTGGACTGCACTGCCCTGCACAGCTCAAACCACATCATCAAATTCACTGATGACACGACCATGGTGGGGCTCATCAGCAACAATGATGAGTCGGCGTACAGAGATGAGGTTCGGCGGCTGGCTGCCTGGTGCAGTGAGAACAACTTGTCGCTGAATGTGGACAAAACCAAGGAAATGATCGTTGACAGGAGAACTCGCTCCACCCACACAACACTCAGCATCCATGGTTCCATGGTTGAGACTGTAAAAAACACCAAGTTCCTGGGAATTCACATCTCAGATGACCTCACCTGGATCACCAATACCACCTCCATCACCAAAAAGGCCCAGCAGTGTCTCCACTTCCTGAGATGGCTGAAGCAAGCCAACCTCCCTCCTCCTACCCTCAGCGTGTTCTACAGGGGCACCATAGAGAGCATCCTGACCAGTTGCATCTCCGTCTGGTTTGGTAGCAGCACTGTTGCCGAAATCAGGCAGCTACAACGGACCGTCAAGGCAGCTGGCAACATCATCGGATCATTTCTCCCATGCTGCAAGACATCTTTCACAAATGCTGCATCAGGAGGGCCTCCTGCATCGTGCTCGACCCCTCACATCCTTCACATGGTCTCTTTACACTCCTCCCATGCAGCAGATGCTACCGCAGCATCAGGACTCGTTCCAGCAGAATGCGTGATAGCTTTTTCCCACAAGCCATCAGACTCTTAAACACACTTCCTGTGCTCACACTCCCCCCCACACACACTCGGACTGTGAACTGCACTTTATACCTCATCGTTGCTGTGATGCAATATCTGTACAAACTTAAATTTCAGTCAGACTTTTTAAGAATACACTTCTATTAATAGACTGGATATCGAAATCTTTCATATTGAAAACTGTCAGTCAATTTCCACTTCTAGTTTAAAATGTATATTTTGTGTCCTATTTATATACTGTAATGTATATTCCATGCGCCCTATCTGTTCTTTGTTCTCTCTATTTCTTGTTGCACTGTGTAAACTGGAGCCACGTCTTCTCTGTATATCTGTATAATATATAGAAGAGATGACAATAAAGCTTACTTTGACTTTGACTGACTGGAAAACGCTGCCATAAGTGCAATAAAACAGGCCACTGTCACGTTGTGGGGAAGGAGCGGACGTAAGTGGCAGGATGGTTTTCTCTTTCTCATGCTTTATTTGTCCACATGTGGAGGGAAAGGGATCAGGAGGGGTCAGGCAGGGAAACAGGCACACACGACAGAGACAGGCTAACACATTGACTAAACAAATCCTATGGCTGAATCTGAGGAGGGACCAGGGACCAGGAGGGGACGCGGATCAGACTTTGAGGTAAACCAGGATCAGGACTGGAGGGGAACAGAACTGGGAGGTGCCATGGGAACTAATACCGGAACAGGGACCAGGAACAGGAACCATAGGGGGGACTGGAACTGGAACAAAGGGGAGACAGGACCAGGAACAGATAAGGGAACCACCACCTACTCTAACCTAACTCTAAACCTACTCTAATGGCTAATGCTAAATATGCTAATGCTAATGGGTAAGGGTCAACGGGGAGTGGCTACATCTAAAGCTAACTATGCTAATGCTAATGTTAAGGCTAATGCTAAGGCTAAAGGGTAAGGGTCAACGGGGCGTGACTACGGCTAAAGCTAACAATACTAAGTTAAAGGCTAATGTTAATGGCTAATGCTAACTACTAACCTCTCTACTAACAAACTAACAGACCCTAACACAGAGCACAAGACAAAGACAAACTTGACCAGGACTCCAAGCAGACGGCAGACGGCAGACGGCAGACGGCAGACGGCAGGGTCTCCGGGCTTGAATGTGGTATCTAGGGAAACATCAGTATTGTGAGGTTGCACGGACAAAGACACAAACAATTGACAGAACTTATATAGGGGCCTAATTCATGAAACTAAATGAGACAATCAAGGGACAACCAATGAGAAACCAGGAACTTAACTAAGGGGAAGGAACAGAATCAAGAAAGCTAATGAGACAAACTCAAAACACATGGAAGCCAGAAACGCGGGGGAAACAGTATTTGTTGTCTCTTTGGCGGCCTTTGGTGGCCGCCGGGACCAACTGTCCTGGGGGGAGACATGACAGGCACTTCAAAATAGCGTGCAAAACTAAAGCTGTGAGGGCAGTGAAATTGACTGATAGTGATAGCGATGAGGGCAGTGCATGGTTCTTAGGCGCTGTAATGGAAGACAGAGACTTAAACGAAGACAGATGGTTTACAGATCTGCAAATTAATGGTACCACCGTGCAATTCAGAATCGACACAGGTGCAGATATATCAGTAATATCAGAACAGACATATTTCAGCTTACCCCAGTGCCCTGTCTTGAAAGACACTAAAGCAATTTTCACTAGTCCCGGCGGTAAACTGGATTGCAAAGAAAAATTCTTGACAGACTGTGAAATACTTGGTGTGAAATACACATTTTGGATATATATGATGAAAGGCCCATTTACTACCAATTTGCTGGGAAGGAAAACAGCGATTAAAATGGGACTAGTTCGTAGAGTGGACGCACTTGAATCATTTGATGATCTTTTTGGAGACGTTGGACTTTTGAAATGTGAACCTGTGAAAAAAGAGCTCCAGGCTGATGCCATACCTTATAGCATTGCCACCCCTCGATGCGTTCCCTTTCCCATCATGTCTCAAGTAGAGGAGGAACTGAAGCGGATGCAGGTGCTAGGCATCATAGAAGAAGTGAAGGAGGCCACCGACTGGTGTGCCCCTATGGTGCCAGTGATTAAAAAGAATAAGAAACCTATGATTTGCATGGACTTAACAAAGCTCAACAAAGCAGTAAAGCGAGAGAGATTTATCTTACCCACGCTCGAGGACATAGCACCAAATCTTCCGGAGACTTCCCTTTGGCATAACGTCAGCCCCAGAAATCTTTCAGCAAAAGATGAGCACCCTCTTAAGAGGCCACACAGGCACTGTTGTAGTTATGGATGACATCCTAATCTCCAGCAGAGATAAAAGAGACCATGATCAGAACCTCAGGGCAGTGTTACAAACCATCAGAACATCTGGATTAAAATTGAACAAGAGTAAGTGTCAGTTTGGGAAATCTGAAATCCAGTATTTCGGACACATCATAGGGAAAGATGGCATTAAACCTGATGTGGGCAAAGTTAGAGCCATCACAGAGCTGCCCAGCTACATGCTTGCCCACCAACATCACAGAATTACATCAGATGGTGGGAATGATCAACTACTTAGGGAAATTCCTCCCTGATCTTTCATCTGTAATGCACCCCATCAACAGCCTGCTAAAAAAGTACACTGTATGGTTTTGGGGAGAGGCACAGGAGTATGCATTCAAGAGAGTAAAAACCATGCTGATCTCTGCGCCAGTTTTGGCGTATTATGACGTCACCAAACCAACAGTAGTCAGTGCTGATGCTAGTAGTTTTGGCCTGGGAGGTGCATTGTATCAGGAGCAGGGGGATGGACTCTGCCCAGTCACTTTCTGCTCAAGAACTTTGACAGAGACCAAGCGACGGTATTCTCAGACTGAGAAAGAATGCCTCACCAGTGTGTGGGCATGTGAGCGGTTCAGTAGGTATTTACAAGGCATGGAGAAATTCATTCGTCCCTTACCTGCATTGCAGCCGGGCCGACATGTCCATATAAAACTGGACGGAGAGAAAAGGCGGAAGACATCTGCAACGGTCGTTGCTAAGACATCTGAGCCCAGATCCTATTGTGTGCGAACGGAACAGGGAGTGGTTACTCGCTGGAACTGGAGACACCTTCAGGAAGTTCCAGAGCCATCAGGACAAGTTACAGCACCAGAGACTGGTGACCTGAGTCACGACTCTTCTCGTGTTTCGGGCTGCTCCCCCGTTTCACCCAATGCCCCTGTCTCTTCTTTCCACAGACCACCCTCAAGGCCAAACTCTGTTCCACTAAAGACATCATCTGGGAGAGCTATTTAACCTCCTGTCAGGTTCAAGGACTATGTTCTTAAGTAAACGGTGGATCTTCTACACCATACACTTGTGGCAAGAGAAAACAAGAAAGAGGGAGAACACAATGCTGCGAACACGTACAATGTTTTGTTTGTACCGTATATATTTACATATGGGAGTTGTTGCTGTGATAAAGAGTTGCACTAATTAGACTTTAGTAATCTCTTATGCATCTTGTGTGTTTTGTATCTTGACACTGCTGAGAAGATTTAGTTATTATTAATGGTTGACATTCTTGTTTAACATAAGGGGGGAAATGTGATGCAATGTATTTGTGTCATTCTTTACTTTAGCATAAAGGGTCGCTGTCGCTCTGACTTGGAGTTACTTTGTGTTATGTGAAGGAGGACGTTGTAGAGAGATTCTGTTAAAACAAGAGAGTTCTGTGTGTGTGACTTAAGAAGGTTAATAAAACAAGTTAACCAAGCCGAGTCTTGGGGTAAGATTTCATAACAAGAACTATATACACGCGTGTTTATTCAGCATCCACACCCTTTCTGCTTTTTATATATTGTTTTTTTTTATTATTGTGAATAGTCAAGCTGAACATTTTTGTTGAACACCAGTTCCATCTTTCAGTCAAATAACATAACCTTGAGACACCGTTCGATTTATTATCCGATCCCATGATTCGTTGAGTCATAGAGTCAGGCGCAAGAAAAGAAGAAGAAAAAAATAGTGAATCATAGAATCGATTTTAGAATCGATTCATTACAACGGACAGTTTGAAAGAATCGAATCAGTTAATTGAGTCGAACTTCCCATCACTACTAATCACCTCAAGGTATTCTGAGGGACTCGTGACCACATGACCATGGCTTGCACCAAGTGTTATGACTGCCTTTTCTATTGTTTATCTGGTTCCTGTCACTGATGATTTCACACTGTAGGAAGAAAAAACAGAATGGGACACAAGTCTATAACAGGACCCACACGCCAGGGCTAATGTAGCAATCATGCATGTCTTTGGACTATGGGAGGAAATGAAAGTACCTTCAGGAAATCCACATGAACAAAGAGAGAATGTGGAAACTCCATCCAGGAGGCCATGATAAAATCCCTCCTACTTGAGACTCTCAGCCAGACCTCCGCACTGAGCAGTAGAGGTGTAGCCACTACACCACAGTGGCATATTATTATTAATTATTCATTAAATTGAATTATATATTCTTAAATGAAATAAAATTATTTCCCCAATTTGTAGCCAAGTTCTACAACATACTATAAAGTTCACTTGCAGTGTATATCACAAAGAACATTTAAAATATATCTTGTGATTTTATTTAGATTTCAATAAATAAATCTATTAAATTCTCTTACCATCAGACTTATTAAAATCCAAAACCATCCAAAAAAATATTCATAAAAATATTTGCATTACATTAAAAAAAAAATATTTCTGCCTACTTAGACCACAAAGGCGAGTGATCTAAAAGCTTAATATATGTTTTAATATTAATTAAAATTATCCTAAAATAAAGGACAATGGTTATTACAAAAATGAGCCATGTACTCTATGAGCAGTATTTTTGGAAAAAAAAAAAAAAAAAGATATTTGGGGCAATGAGGCAAGTAGCCTCAAAGCATAATAGACTTGTTTAAATATAAGCTGTATATAAAAACAAACAAAGAAAAAACAAACAAACAAAAAAACAACTATAAAATAAACGTAAATGACTGTTTCACAAATTGTACTATGTTGGGGGGTGGGGGATATTATCCGAAGTATTATTCGAAATAATCTGAGATCACGTTGCCTAAAAGATGCAATTTCAGAACATAATAGATTTGTTTCAAAACATTTTTCAAATGTTGCAATAGTTCCCTAATCGAGCAGCGCTACAGTGATCAGGAACCCAGAGACTGCGAGCGTATTTTTGGATTTATAGCAGGCATCCCAACCTGCAAAAACTCATTTCCGGGCGGGGGGAATTACGCGGTGGGGGACGGGGGGAATCCACACATACGCAGTGATACGCAGTGATCCACACATACGCACGTTCTCTCACTCTCTCATTCCGTCAGGTGCGCGATGCACACGCTACTGTCTCGCGTGCAGCTTCTTGTTTGCTTGCTCTAGTTTCCGGGATATTTTATTCAATTTGCGGGCATCAGGGAGCCACTATCAATATGCGGGAGACTCCCGGAACTTCCGGGAGACTTGGGATGTCTGTTATAGTATGTTGGCTCTGCTCACTGTCCTTTTAAAGGCTGAATTTGTTCGCTTCGTTTAGTCGCTTTGTTACACGTAAAAACAAAACATCTCGTTTTTCTGAACGTTTTCTTTACTTGCATTGGAATGTCCTAGAATGTGAATTAATACAGATGTACGTAGAGCCTACTGACCATTAAATAAAAATACGAAAATCTCTAAAAATCTCTAACAACTTTTCTTAGTAACAATTTGTCAGTATTGGAGGGAGGCATTCTATGTGTAATTTACGACGCGACTGATTTTTCGCCGATTATCCGGAAGACCGTCGTCATTGCCTTAAAAACACCATTACCCATAAGCACCATCAAAAAGCTTCCAGTCATCAGCTGATCTTTCACATGACATTCATTTTAGCTTTCCGTGAAATGGACGCGATTAGCAAGCAGGGGAGAATTGTGCGAAATATCACAGTTGGGGCGTTATTTACACTCGCATATGAGTAAACATTACAAACTTTAATGTTTGCTTATTGCTCAACACAGAAAATTGCTCGATGAGATTCCACAGACGCTACTGACTCTGTCAAAGAAAACAGCTGCTTGTGACGGTCGGTAAGGTTGCTACCGGTAAGTTACTAAAGTTGTACAGATAGCTATGTAAAATAGTTAATAAATTCAGTACGAAAGTGGTGTGAGGGCTTGTGTTCATACGCTGGCCGAACGAGTTTTATTAATCTTAAATTTGCTTTACAGCGATATCCGACTAAGGTGTGATCTTATTGTCTTTTAGATGTCACCCGACACATTCGGGGGCCTTTTGTCTTCGCTACTTTTAAGGCTGTAGGCGAGCTCAGACGCGAACCAAGATGCGTGCCGAAACAAAAATGTTGTTGAACATCGTCATCTTGGGCTTTGGCTTCATGTTCATGTTCACCGCCTTTCAAACCTGTGGCAACATTGAGGTAAGAACCCCTTTAGATGATCCAGGTTGAAAAATAGTGAATGAATATAGAAACAGGTTCTCTTTCAGCGATGTAAAGTATTCATTCAATCCTGTAATCAAATAAAATAAAATGTGTGCCCAACCTTTCTTTTTTAAGGGGCAGAAAAGATGATCAGCATTGTGAAAACTAAATTGTGCCTGGTCTTTTCACAGCAAACTGTCATAAAGAGTCTGAACAGCACAGGGTTCCATGGGAGTGGATATACAAGGTAATCTTTAGCTTTTGCTTTTCATATCTGTACTGACCTCATTTGAGAAGTGTTAGCCTTTCCTGTCACATTACAGTTTGTGGCAAAAGTCATGTGAGCTTGCCTCTGAATGCTCTTGACTGAGACATTGAACTTTTGAATTTTGGGGCTACAAGACATCACTTCAACATTTGGCATTGTTTATTTTATTATTTGTTTATAAACACATTATAATGTCAAGATGTTTCCTATTACAACTCCTTGATTCTTTCTCCCTGCTAAACAGCATGGCTATTATCTATGGCGTCTTCTCAGCCTCCAATTTAATTGCTCCCTCAGTGGTAGCCGTCATTGGACCTCAGTTGTCTCTGTTTTTCAGTGGATTGATTTACAGGTAAAACCAGATTTTTGAACCCATTCTATTGTGCATTTACAAATGAGAGGAAATGATCAAAAAGGATCAAAACTGTGTATAAATATTGAGGAGCCATGCTTTTCATTTTAGAAAAAAAACAAGGATGTTCCTTCAAATTAATAAACTTGAATATATAGTCCTGTAAAATTCTAGGCTGGCTCAGAACAGCTTACATACAGTTGTTCTTTTTTATATTGTTTGTGTAGTCTGTTATTTTATTATGATTTGAAATGATTAATTAGGGATGGTTAGTTAGAAAATAAAACAGCCCATTGTGTGCACAGATAAAAAATTACTTTACTTTTGGCAGTTTATTGTACATTGTATTAATTAAAGCACTTTTTTAAATGTTTTGGTCAGTTGGTGTGTGTTCTAAATTATTCTTATAACATATTCTGTTTCTGCTTCCTTTCAGTGGATACATTGCTATGTTCATCCACCCTTTTGTCTGGAGTTTTTACACTGCTTCTGTCTTGGTTGGGATTGCAGCTGCAGGTGCAGTGTTTGAGATCTTCTTTATAATCCCATGTTATCTTATTTTTGTTCCTTTCTTAATTTGTAGCTTTCTTTACACAGTGCTGTGGACAGCTCAGGGAAACCTTCTCACAATCAACTCCAGCGATTCCACCATTGGCAGAAACAGTGGAATATTCTGGGCTCTGCTCCAGTTTAGGTGCTATATCCCTGTATTGTTTTAATATTTAATTTAAATATGGTCGCTGTAGTTTACTAAAGCTAAAAAGTTGACTCTTGATTTGTCTACTTTGCAGCCTGTTTTTTGGCAATCTTTACATATATGTTTCCTGGCATGGAAAAGATCATATATTAGGTGAGGAATAAAGTGTTTTGTCTAAATGGTAGGTGGTTGGAGTTTAAAATGGTTGGGCACAAAGCTGTGTGTCACTGTGTCATCTCTCTGTGTGTCAGACAAGGACCGTCAGACGGTATTCATCTCACTCACTGTCATCAGTCTAGTTGGCTGCTTCCTCTTCTTCCTTATTCAGCGGGTTGAACCAGAAGCTGCTTCTTTTGAGGGGTCCGAGTCACTGCTGCCAGGAGATAATAGTCAGAATGACTCCGAAGTGGTATTGTGAGTACAGAAATCGGGGTCATATCCATCTAAAATTATTTCAAGCTATTGTTAAAATAATACATAATTGCACACCAACAACTATAATTATAGGAATTAATAGTTAAAAACAGTAAACAATGAAACAGCTACATCAGAAATGAGAACAAAATCGTAATTCACACAGGCAGTAAAATTTCAATCAGGTAGGAGATTCAGCATAAGTTTTGAATCATTCTGTCCCTAACTGCAGCGAGGCTAAATTGTTGTATTTATTATTTATTTATTTATTTACTTGTTGAATAAATATTTGTGTGTTTTGTTTGCAGGCCACCCCAGGGTCTAGCATCTCAGGCTCTGAATGCGTTCAGTAAGTGTACTCTTATATACTGGAAATTTCTCTTTATACTGGTAAACATGTATAGCTAATACCAACTTTTAACTCTCCTCTAATATGTGCTGTGTGAACAGAGAAAGCCTTTCAGCTTGCTGTGACCAAAGAAATGTTGTTGCTGAGTGTATCCATCGCATACACAGGTGAACTCAGATTTTCTTTTGCCACCACTCAGACTAAGCAGTAGTCTGTGTGCAGGGGGTGTGGATGGGGTGTATTTTTTCAATTGTTTTAACAGTTATTCTATTTTTAACTTCCATTTTTGTTATTTGCGTTAAATTAAATATGCCCAAATCATGTGAAAATGTTTAAAAAATAAATTAAATCAGTTTTAAAAACTGATTTCAGTACTGAAACTGCATGTCATGAACCATGTCATGGACCACCTACATTGCTGCTGTGGACCACCAGGGGGCAGCAGAGCACCAGTTGTAAACATTTGGAATACAATAATGGTTTCAGTACAGCTGGTAGTTTTTGGGGTGTGATTACTAACTCTATAGAAAACAAATGGTCACAAATGGTCCATGCAGTGCAAAGATATGTCCTGGTAGTGAACTTAGCATCTGATTTTTTTTAAAACCCTAGGGATAGTGCCTATACACATGCATAAACTGTGTATGGACACTATACAAAGTCAGTGAGCTGTAAAAGAGAGTTTTTCAGCAAACCTTTGTTACATAAACTGGCTCTGGTATACATGAAAGTAGTTTACCTTTGTTGCTTTATTTCCTGCAGGACTGGAACTGACATTTTACAGCGGAGTGTATGGAACCTGCATAGGAGCTATGAAAAGCTTTGGAAGCAATGCCAAGAGTCTCATTGGCCTCTCTGGTATTTTCATCGGCATCGGGGAAATACTTGGTATGTCCAAGACTCAACTTCTTTACCACATCAAGGACTTTCAAAGCTTTTAAATCAGTAAAAGGTGGATGCACTTTATTTTCTCAGGCGGATTTACATTTGGATGGCTGGATAAGTGCAACCGCTTTGGAAGGAATCCAGTGGTCATCTTGGGATTAATGGCCCATTTTTTGGCCTTCTTCTTAGTCTTCCTCAACATAGCCAGTGATGCTCCTTTGGCTGCAGAAGACGGAACCGAGCAGCAGGGTTTCATCGTTCCCAAGTATGAAGAGAGTAGCATAGCAAGTGGGGATGCACCATTTGCTACAGAATTAAATAGGTGGATTGGGTGTTAGTAAACTTGGATTCCTGGATCCGCCTTTGTTTGAATTAGGTTGTTTTATACTGCAATTGTAAGTGTTGCTAATCACTAATTGTCCTATACCCAAAACTCAGGCATTTGTATTTATATTAGAACTCAAAAAGTTCCATCTTTGCATACCTAGTGGAAGGTCTCACAGGAACCTTATTGATAATTTTAAATCTTTGGCATTTCAAAGACTGTTAACCTGATTAATACGTATGTTGTTTCTCTTGTCTCCCCATGAATCAGTATGTTAGTTATTATTAGCCTTAGTAAGGATTGGTTTGTTTGTCTGTGCCTGTATCTGATTCTGTTTGTGTGCTTTTGTACAGTGTGGGTGTAGCATTGCTGTGCAGTTTCCTGATGGGTTTGGGAGACAGCTGTTTTAACACCCAGCTGCTTAGCATTGTGGGCTTTGTTTTTCGTGATGACAGTGCCCCAGCATTTGCTGTCTTCAAGTTTGTTCAGGTAAAAATGACCAGTATGTCACAGTATCATTTGAATGTTTTTTTAAAAGCAGGAATATCCAAAGGTCTGCCTCATAGCCGGAGCTATGATTTTTTTCAATTACCTAAGATTTCAACTGCAAATCTTTGACACGCTCTAATTAAAGTCCTTTTTAAACAAAAGGAACTAATGTTCTCAATAATGGGAGCAACAGAGAAATATTCACACGTCACTAATATTACATTATCACTAGCTGTCTGTGATTAACATGACTTCAGCATGGTCAAAAAAATCAGCATGAAGTTGCTGTTGATGACCTGTGAACAATTGATACATTTTTCTCCAAAGGAAATAACAAATGAGGCAGAGTATAATTACCAAGTTGTGACAAAATGACACAAAAATGGTAAAATGCCGAAAGATGGTATGATAGACATCAGATATTGCTTGTATTGGATGTGCCCCGTTTACTCAATATTTACTTTTTTTTTTTCTTCCCTATGATATTTGCAGTCCATCACAGCAGCTGTGGCCTTCTTCTACAGCAACTTTTTGATGCTGCACTGGCAGCTCCTCATCATGGTGGTGGTGGGCTTTGCTGGCACACTCTCATTCTTTGCGGCTGAATGGATGGTAACCAAGCGCCAGCAGGACTCAGATTATGACTGCATCTAATCTTCAATATTCTTAACATTCAGCTGTTTCTCATTTTTGATTGAAAGCTATGGCAGTGAGTAATACAGTGTTGCTGTTTTGGTTTTGCTGATGCAGCCTGGAGGACTCTTCTAAAATTGACCATTTAGACTTGGGAAGCCACTTAGTTCCTGTATCTATTTTCCTTCCCTACAGCCATACAGTTGCAAAAGAACATATATTTTTAAACATAGTAAGCCGTTCTTGTTGTTTATTCTCTCATTTTTTCTTAATGGTGGTATATTACAGGAACAAAAGGGTGAGATTTTATTATGGCCTTCAATCACTGTAATCAGCGGTGTTAGCAGGACATACAATTTCATACAATCATACAGTTATTTTTAATTACGCACCTAATTTTTTTTTTGAAAGCTTGTTGATGTTTAAGGACAGTAATGCTGGACATCCAAAATGTTGTTAATTAAACAATTTGTGTTCGTCCAGCATATTTCAGCATATATACTCTGCCCAAAAGTTGTTTTCTGAAAAAAAAAACCTGTTTCGAAAGGGATAACCATATGATAGATTATTATTGTTAAACAGTGATTTTATGGACTTTTTATTAATCTTGTTTACTGATCACATTGTAACATTTTGACTGCAGGGCAAAGTAATTTATATAAATGTTTTATCTAGAGGATGCTTTAAAATACGAAATGTCCAACAAGCCCTTTTCTCCAGTCAATTAATACCATCGTTTACACATGCAAGAATTGCACTCAGCTGTAAAATGGCAATAAGTGGTAGAATGAAGAGTAAATGTGAAGTTACACATTCAAGTCAGTAAACCTGATGAAGTGATTTTGGATATTTGCTGTAGTGTTTGCAAGCCAGAAGCCTCAGTACAGCTATAGCAATACTGATTCAAAATAAATACCTTGATGGATACTTGTAATGTTCATTTTAAAATAGAAACAAAAACTGCAAACAATGCAACATTTGCTAAAAAAAAACAAAAAAAAAACATCTAAAGGAAGTTGAGGTACTTTGGTGAGATGTAAACTGCAGGCTGTATTCATGAATGTCTGGTTAACTTGAATACTTAATCACATGTAATGAAGCTGATGATGGGGATTTTCTACTTTTTCATATACATATGATTAAATTTATTTTTTCACCTTTTATGTATATTCATAATGTCACCTCACCTGCACCATCCTGATATATTTCCATTCATCCATCCATTATCTGAAACTCTTATTCTCAACTGGGGTTGCGGGGGGACCGGAGTCTATCCCGTGAACTTACGGGCGCAAGGCGGGGAACAGCCCTGAGCAGGCGCCAACACGCCGCAGGGCTCACACAGTCACACACACATTCACACCTTACAGGGCTTATTTAGAGTCGCCAATTAACCTATAGTGCATGCCTTTGGACTGTGGGAGAAAGCCCACGCAAACACGGGGAGAGCATGCAAACTCCACACAGAAAGGACCTATGGCCGTCCCCGGAGTTTGAACCAGGGACCTTCTCGCTGTGAGGCGGCAGCGCTAACCACTGCGCCACCGTGCCGCCCTCCAAATATATATTTTTTTTACTTCTTAATGACTTCTGTTTGGTGATCCTTTGCTAAAGGAATTGTGTACAGTTTTCCATCACTGCCATAGTGCAGAGGTCCACCAAGAACCCCAACTGAAATTTCCTAAAATTACCACAATCTAGGAATGACACTTGATCTTAAACCAAAGGGATGTGGGTTTGTATCTCACTCCAGCTATTATAGAAAGGCTCTTTGGCCCATCTTGTTCAAGAGAGACTGTTCTTGTATATTGAAAATGCAAGGTTCAATTTGGATATATTTATTCTAGAATGTTTGATTTTGTAGGAAGGCTTAAAAAAGAAAATATTATTTGCTGAATATTTCCACCAATACCACCACAAAATCAATAAAGAACACTTGACTCAAATTCTTTAGTTTTTTAATGTCCGGACCAACATTGGTAAAATACAGAAAAAAAGATTGGAAACCAAAAAATGTTAGAAAATGGATTAAATAAATGGATTCATGCTACAGTTAGAGACAGTTGTGAATGTGCTCGTTGTGTGAATTTTGTTTAAAATGCCGGACGCAGAAATATAAAAATAAACACGATCATCAAGGAGTCTTGTTTGTGTAACCAGTTGCTTTAACTAAGCAATTTCAATCCATCTCGATGTACTGATTAAAGATATTGATAAAATAAGGTGAAAATAGTACATATTTCGATGTTTTATGACAGCCCTACTGAAAATTCATATAGGTAGGTATGCAGGTGTAGAGCGCAGCTTTCTGTCTCTATGAGACTGTTACCTCACGTGCCACAACTGTGGGACTATCGGTTACTAAGCGACGGCGGACGCCTTGAGTCACAGTATGACAGACATTTTGTGATTGGCGAAGCTGTAGCCAATGGAGAAAGAGGATTAGCGTCCCACTTGAAGCTTACAGGCTCTGCGCATTTTCAGGAGGCGGGACAAGCTGTCAACCCGAGTCACCAAAAGCAAGCTGCTGGTAACATGGGTATTCAGCGCGACATATGCCGAGAAAGTGCTGACAGATTTGTAGATATATCGCTTTAAACGTAAGTTTAGTATAATATAAAAAAAAGATCTCCCAACTTTTTTGTTCATGAGAATCGTTATAAATTGCTGATTAATGACGCTATCAATAATGTTTGATTTTTTTCGAAAACAAAAATAGGACCTTGCCTTTTGCATTTGATCACAGTCTAAGTAATGAGCGAAACCATGTCAGCAGATATAAGTTTATTTGATCTGGTGAACCTCTCCATCGGTACACCGGAAGTTGGAACTGTAAATTTAAACGCTTTACATACTTTACTTCACGCCATCGTGAAACACCTGCAGATCCAAAGTGTTACCACTGCGTGGAGAGACCCGGACGTGGGGCAGGAGACCAGGACTGCGTTCTCGACCGAGACTTTTCCACGGGAGAAACTAAGTTCGCAGCACAATATAGATAGCAAAGTGCGACAAATTGAAAGTCAGCTGGCTGCGCTGGAGCAACTGCCGAGCGGCACCGAGCTGCTGAACCGCACCGCCGCCGGGATCAAAGCGCCCGTAACGGACATGTGGCAGTTGATGCAGCTACGCAAAAAAGTGGAAGGAAGCGAAGATGGAGTGTCCAAGGTTAGCTCCATCATTCCTTTCTTATTGGTTTTATGGAAACAACTACAGTACTGTTGTGGTTTGTCTGTGGTTTCGTAATAGCAGTATCTTAGTGAGTGGCGGATTTAGTCAAGGCGAATATATGCATGGGGCCCTCCACATTCGTTTGAACACACACACACACACACAAAAGAAAGGCCATCCCTATACGGCACCTGTCAGCAAAGACAGAATAGTGAGGCTGGAGCACACACAGCACACAGCCACTAATAATGTGCCTAATAAACAGTGGTCGCAATGTTCTTCCAAAGAAAATGAAGTTTGTTCAGTTCGATCTTCGCGTCTGACCGCTCCGCTGGCGACATATTTAAAACTCGACAGAATAAACGTAGCCTTTACAGACATAAGAAAATATGGGGTGTTTTTGGCTTATTATAGTGTGTGTGTGTGTGTGTGCGCGTGTGTGTGTGCGTGTTAGCGATACAGTGGGGGAAATAATTATTTGATCCCTTGTTGATTTTGTAAGTTTGCCCACTTACAAAGAGATGAGTCTCTGCTTTTTATAGTAGTTTTATTTTAATGGATAGAGACAGAATATTAACCAAAAATCCATAAAAAACACACTACATAAAAGTTATACATTGATGTGCATTTTATTAAGATAAATATGTATTTGATCTCCAAGCCAAACACAACTTAGTACTTGGTGGAGAAACCCTTGTTGGCAAGCACAGCGGTAAGACGTTTATTGTAGTTGGTCACCAAGGCAAGGCAAGGCAAATTTATTTACATAGCACATTTCATACACCGAGGTAATTCAAAGTGCTTTACATAAAGGTTTGGACACATCTCAGGAGGGATTTTGGCCCACTCCTCTTTACAGAAACTCTCCAAGTCCTTTATGTTTCATGTCTGCCGCTTGGCAAGTCGAGGCTTCAGCTCCCTCCACAGATTTTCGATAGGATTAAGGTCTGGAGACTGGCTAAGCCATTCCATAACCTTAATGCCACTTCTTTAGCCACTGCTTTATTGCCTTGGCTGTATGTTTTGGGTCATTGTCATGCTGGAAGACCCATCCACGACCCATCTTCGGTGTTCTGGCTGAGGGAAGGAGGTTCTCGTCCAAAATTTTACTTTATATGGCTCCATCTATTGGACCCTCAATGTGGTGTATTCATCCTTTACCTTTAGCTGAAAAACAGCCCCAAAGCATAATGTTTCCACCTCTGTGCCTTACTGTAGAGATGGTGTGCTTTGGGTCATACTCAGTATTTCTCTTCCTCCAAACACAAAGGTTGGAGTTGATGCCAAAGAGCTCAATTTTGGTCTCATCTGAACACAGCACTTTCTCCCATGTCTTCTCTGAATCATCTAGATGTTCACTGGCAAACTTAAGATGGGCCTATACATGTGCCTTCTTGAGCAGGGGGACCTTGCAGGCACTGCAAGACTTCAATCCATTATGGCATAGTGTGTTACCAATGGTGTTCTTGGTGACTGTGGTCCCAGCTACCTTCAGATCATTAACAAGCTCCTCCCGAGTGGTTGTGGGCCAATCCCTCACCTTTTTCATGATCTTTCTCACCCCATGAGGCAAGATCTTGCATGGAGGTCCAGATCCATGTTCTTTCCATTTCCGAATAATTGTACGAACAGTTGTCACATTCTCACCAAGCTTCTTGCTAATTGTCTTGTAGCCCATTCCAGCCTTGTGCAGGTCTACAATCTTGTCCCTGACGTCCTTTGAGAGCTCTTTAGTCTTGCCCATGGTGATGGAGAGGTTGTAATGGAAGAAACTGATTCTGTGGACAGATGTGCTTTATACACATAACCGGGATCAAATACTTATTTCACTCAATAAAATGCAAATTAATTTATAACTTTTATGTAGTGTGTGTTTCTGGATTTTTGGTTGATATTCTGTTTCTCTTCATTAAAATGAAACTACCGTAAAAATTAGAGACTTTTCATTTCTTTGTAAGTGGGCAAACTTACAAAATCAACAGGGGATCAAATAATTATTTCCCCCACTGTACATGCTTTATACTGTTGTATTCAGTACTGTACTGTTGTATCTATTTGGTATCCTGGATACAGAATAAAATTATTTCTGAACAAATAATACATTTTTTTAGAGGATTTTTCCCCTACTGATCATTGTCTGACATTAGAAATGGGGGAAAATCTGATCAATTGAAAATCAAGAAATACTAAAATGTTGGATAATTCGAGCCAATGTGGACTCATTTTGGCCTATAAAATGTGCTGATTTTGGCCTTTATGGAAGAGAACTACATTTTTGGCCATGATGAGAGCCGCAAGCGCTAACACTTAATACACACAAATAATGTAATTAATGTGTTTTCAGGCAATTACTTTAGTTTTTGTCTACGGAATTACCCACAAATAATACTTAACATAGTGAGGAATAAATGTAATGCTTGTTAAGGTGACAGTATGTGTATGGTTTCTGTAAGTTAAAGGGATTCTAACTAATAACCAACACAAAATGTGTGCGTCACTCTCAAAAAGTTAAACATGGTTTTGAAGAGTTCGTATTGGGGGAGGACTGATTTGTGGGGGGGGCCTACAGTTTCCAATGATTGCCTAATTACAGTGCTGCCTCTGGTCTAAGCCAACCTATACAGGAAACTCAGAATATTGTTTCAGCAGGGACAACAGTGTTTGCATATGCCCAATAGTCAGATCGTGCAGGACTTAAATAATAAAATCATGTTGTGACATGATTTCTTTAATCACTTATACTAAAGGGAATTCAATTCAATTCAAATTTATTTATATAGCGCTCTTAACAACAGTCATTGTCACAAAGCACTTTACATATAACCAGCCTAAACCCCCCAACAAGCAAGCCTGAGGCGACAGTGGCAAGGAAAAACTCCCTCTAATAGGAAGAAACCTTGAGAGGAACCAAGACTCGGAGGGGGACCTCTGGGCGACCGGGCGCAGAAACATTAAATGCATAACAAGCAATAGTTCAAGATGTGTTGTTAGTTATTTAAAGAAGCAAAGATACAAAAATAGTCCAAGGTTGTTGCTGGGCCACTTGCAGGACCCTCTCTGCAACATCAAGCTGAAATTAATTCAGTATTGTAGTTCAGTATTCTAATTAGTAGAGGTCCATAGGGATGCACCGAATATTTCGCCACTGAAAAATTTTGAATTTTTTTTTTTACGCGACCGAAACAGTGATGCCGCAAGCAACAACCGCAACCTGTATGCGCCAGATTGGATTAGAGTCAACATGTCTGCCATGTGGGCGCATTTCAATATATCTAAGAAAGACACACGGAAAGCCGTTTGTAAAGCATGCAATGCCAAAATTTCTAGAGGGGGTGAATCCACAAAGACTTTCTCAACGTCGGGATTAATTTATCATATAAAATCAAAAAATCCCGATCGCCATGCAGAGTATGAAGCACAGAAGAGGCAAGACCCTTCGAGCACACCCATTCCATCTGTGGCAGACGTTTTTGAAAAGGCAAGAAAGTTTTCATTTTATTGTTTTAATACATGATTTTGTTATAGGCCTACAGAGAATGCTGTTATATCTTTCAACAGTTTTTAAACCACTTGTTCTGAATGCACTTTGTTTATGCACTTCGTTTAGAATATTAAAATGCACTTGAATTCACTTGTTTTATGAGAGAAGATATTTACTGTAATTGTGTAATATTTCAGCTATCTTGCTTTTAGGCTATTCATGAGTGAGGCCAAGTAAAATATTTCATTTCAAATTTTATTTTATATTGTGCATTGTTTGAATGCTAAATAAATATTTTCATAGTTTTGTAACAAATTTATTCTTTGAACCATGAATATTAATTTATGCAGTTGCAATGCTTGACTTTAGTGAGGTAAGTACACACAGTCCCAGCCATAACGGCAATATTACAAAAAATTGGTATAATAATTTCTTTCGGTGTTTCGATTTTGGTTTTCGGCCAAGTGTTTCCTCATTTTCGGTTTTTGGTTTCGGCCAAAAAAAATCATTTCGGTGCATCCCTAGATGTCTCCATTGAGTCCTGGTGCGAGAATCGTTTCTCAAATTTAAAGAAGAATCTTAACAATACATTATTGACTTTGGGCCCATTCTGCGAGGTCTACCTGGGGTGAAAGGTTTCATTAGCCGCCTCTCAACAGGAGAGGCGGTTGATGAAAGACTCATGGACAATGACGGCCTGACATTGAGCTCCATTCTCAAATGACCCTTCCCTCTGGCTTTCTTTGACGTGACCCACACCCATCCTTGTGTATTGTAAAGAGGATTTAAGAGTTGAATGCACTTGAGTCACTTGGTATTCTTTATTATAAGCTTCTTTATTGGCTAACATGCTAAGGATGGTTAGATATTCTTTCTGAATTTAGACAGACGGTTCAGAAGGCACAGGATATCATAGAAGTATTCTGCATAAACAGCTATTTTTCAGTTGACAAAATGAAGATGTGTCTGTACTATAGAGCTAAAGCCAGAACACTCAGAGCCATGTTGATGCATGGACATGTCTGAATCTAATGAAATCTTACCTCTCCAACTACAGTATGTGTTTCTGTCTCCCTCTGATAACACTAAAGTAATTAACCCCCCACTGAGCTCAGTGTCATAGGGAGAACAGCAAGGTTGGCCAGAGTCAAAGAGTGCACAAAGATGTTTTTCTCAGACCCTCTGAATCATTAAAGTCTCTTTGGGTGCTTTCTGTGCTACCTGTGGAGAGTGGCTGCTGCCCTTGGCTGAACCAGCTGGTCTGCTGCTGGTCAGCCTCAACCCCCTGGAGGTAGACTGGCTAGATGAGTGAGACGACAGCATGTGCACTAAGGTGGAGAGTAGGTCTGCATGATATCTATTGTTTCAACATCATCTTCATGATGTGTGTATGCATTGCAGGACATCAAGTGCCAGTTAAACCAAATTAATTTAAACGTGGCATGCTACAGCTTTCTTGCTGCTTGATACAAAAGGAAAACTCACCCTGTTTGGATAAAGATCAAGATGGGCTATTTTTTATAACCTTATTTAATTTAATATTTTTATTTTGTGTGCAGATGCACACAAAATCACATCATTCTAAAGTATTTAATTATTTTCAGTGTTTTCTAACATTGCACACAAGTGATGGAGTGATTCTTATCACTTATCACTGCAGTTTCCAAGAACAATTGGCATTACTGTGTGTTTACAGTTATATGGTGATGAGCAAAGTAAACTTCGGATGACTGGTCCAGATGCTTTGCTACACAGCTAGGCCCTGTAAATGACTGACTACTTGTCTCAGAGTGAACTGGTTACACAGTCACATGTCCAAAACACACATTGGCAGCAGTGTCTGTTTGTTTTCATTCTGTTTTAATAGTAGTGAGGTTACAATTGTCATTTCTATGTTTGGAGACACAGTTCAGTGATGCAAGTGTTGTGCATCTTCTGATAATGTGCCTCAGGGTAAGATTCTCTGATAATACGTTGCTGGTTTAACGTAGTTATACAACATTACACCTAATGATAAGATTATTTGAGTTAAACAGGAGGTGACAATGAGTTGTGTATTTGAGTAAAGTACTTTTTCATTCATGATCATAAATAAAGCATTTTGAGTCATTTTGAAATCAAATTGTTTTACATATTTATTTTTTATGGTGCAATATTTATCATGGGTAAAAATATTTCCGTGTCAGTCTTGTAGTCCTAATTTTTAATCATTGATAGATGAATTTTAATTTACAAAATGCACTGGCTTTGTCACGGCTCACCCCACACATTTCCCCAGCTGCCCACTGGAGGAGGCCAATGTCCTATATTTTGGCTGTTTTGTCTGTCTATCCATCATCCCCATTGTTTTTCCCCCTGCCTTTTTTCCATATTCAGTTCTCTTGATTTGATTTGTCTGTCTACCTTTTGCACATTCGCTGTTGTGTTTACCCCTCTCTCTCATGTTTGTTTGAAACTAGGAAGAATTTCTATTTTGTTTTGTGCCGGCTTTGGTAACTTTAATAAGAATGGATTTCTGCAAGTGTGCCAATGACTTGTTATTCACACCAGCGGCAATACCTCTGATCTGTGTCACGAGCACTCACTCCCGCGGCCAGTGATGGGATTGGGACGCGGCCGGTTGCGGTTCAAAGGGGATTTAAGGAAGCCATTTCCTCGCCGCGCTCACTCTGTCATTGAGTCGCCAGCCCTCATCTGATGTATGTCAGCTTCAACTGTGAGTACTCCAGTCATTTGGCTATCTCTTTGATTAGAGTGTGTGTCCTTAGAACGTGGAATCTTTGTGGGAATCCTAGCTCTTCTTGTAAGAGAGTATTTAAATCAACTTGTGTGTTTATCCTACCTACTCGCGCTCTCAGCCGGGTTTGGGTTAACCTCCATGCTACAAGGGATAACGAGTAGCAATTCATTACATCCTAACCAGATCACTGTCGAATTGTGAAAGTGTGACATTCGGTTTATATCCCAATCAGATCACTGGCCGAATCGCGGAACTTTCCGTTAAGGTTTGTTCACGTCTGTTCTTCTCATTAAATCCTAACCAGATCACTGACGAATCTGACAGAATGACAGAGTCCAAAATGGTTAGCCCAGCGGATTTCGCTCGTTTAAGGGACATTGTGTCGACCCAGACAGCGGAGATCGAGCAGCTACGTGGTGAAGTCACGTCTCTGCGCCACAGCGACCAAGACCTTCGCAGGTGGCGGAACTGCGGCAGGAGGTTGCGTCGCTCCACGCAGTTGTTCAGGAGTTGTCTAACTCGCACCATGCTCCCGTAGCAGTGGCCCGTCCTCTCCCCGAACCTCCTTTGGCTTTACTGGATAAATGGAATGGCATAGATGGGAAGTGTGATGTGTTTCTAACTGTGCTGGATCTTGTGTTTGAGGTCAATTCCACCAGATACTCCACGGACCGCCAGCGCATCATGCTTCTCATCTCCCTGCTTTCCAGGCAGGCAGCAGAGTGGGCCACGGCTGTGCTGTGATCTACTTCGGATGTCAGCCACTCCTACCCCAAATTCACCCGCCAGCTCCGCCTCACCTTCGAACATCCTGACAGCGAGGTGGAGACCGACTCGAGGCTTTACCATCTGCGGCAGGGTGCAGCATCCGTGAGTCGCTATATGTCGGATTCCGAACCCCCACCGTTCATACCTCCTGGGGAGACTCTGTGCTCCGGACCACTTACTACGAGGGGCTGACTTCCTGTATCAAGGACGAACTCCCCGGACGGGAACTCCCAGCCATGCTGGAGGGACTCATTCAACTTGCCTTGCACATTGACCAACGCCTTGTCTCCCGTCCGAGGCCAGCTCCCCGTACCCTGCCGCCAGCCTCTTCTGTTCCTCCTCAAACCACACCACTACGTACAACCTTCTCCATGTTTTCTCCGGCACCTTAGCATCATTCCGTCACCCCGGCTATGACTCCTGGACCAGTCGGTGCTCCACCTCCTTCCGTGGCTCCTACCTCCGGCGCCGGGGAACCCATGCAGTTAGGGCGCGCCTCCTTAACCACGGCAGAGAGGGAAAGACGTTATAGGGAGGGCCTCTGCGCCTATTGTGGCTCCCCCCAACACCACTGAGCAGTTTGCCCTCTCCGTCGGGGGAAACGGCTCAACCCGGTGAGTCCTGAGAGCAGCTCACCGGGACCGCTCCATCTCCTCTCAACTCAGACCACTGTTTCCCAGTTAACGGTTCAGGTTCGCCTCCAGGTTGCTCACAAACAGATCTGAAGTTCCGCCTTCCTCGGGGAACTTCATGGATCAGGCATATGCCAAGCAACTGGGGGTGGAATTCGAGGTGTTATCCCAGCCCGTTCAGATTACCTCTGTCGATGGTCAGCCCCTCTCCACTTCACCTATCACCCACCAGACCCAACCTCTTCACCTCACCATCGATACTCACCATGAGCAGATCCGGTTCCTCCTCACTTCCATTTCATCACCTGCTATCATCCTCGGATACCCTTGGCTGCTCCAACATGCCCCTCTCATCTCCTGGCACCAGAACCGGATCCTGCAATGGGGGCCGACATGCTCCGAACTCTGCCTGCGGGCTTCGTCTGGGACGTGCTCTAGGGAGTCCGAGGCCCCCGATGTTGACACGGAGGCCATCCCAGCATCGTACCACGACCTGGCAGAGGTCTTCTGTAAGAAGCGCACTGTCCAACTGCCACCTCATCACTCCTACGACCTCGCCATCAACCTTCTGCCAGGCACGGTACCACCCCGTGGCCGACTCTACTCCCTCTCTGCTTCCGAGACCCAGGCAATGGAGGAGTATGTCAACAACGCTCTCCGCCAAGGTACCATCAGGCCCTCCTCCTTGCCTGCTGCCGCGGGGTTCTTTTTTGTGAAGAAGAAGAAGGACAGCGGCCTCCTTCCCTGTGTTGTCGGGGGCTCAACAGGATCACCATCAAGAACCGTCACCCCCTTCCTCTTACCAACACCGCCCTGGACGCTCTCTCTGGTGACACCTACTTCACGAAGTTGGACCTCCGGAGCGCCTAAAACTTGGTGCGCATCAGGGAGGGTGATGAATGGAAGACGGCGTTATTACACCGACGGGTCATTATGAGAGCCTGGTGATGCCCTCCGGCCTCTGTAATGCGCCCGCAGTCTTCCAACAATTCATCAACGACGTGCTGCGGGCCATGCTGGGTCGTTGGGCTTTTGTCTATCTGGATGACATCTTGATCTACTCTCGCACCTTGGAGGAATACCATCAGCACGTCAGGGCGGTCCTCACCGGGTGTACTGCAAGTTGGAGAAATGTGCTTTTCACGAGCGCTCCACCACGTTCCTGGGTTTTGTCATCTCGTCCCAGGGTGTGGCCATTGACCCGCAGAAGCTCAAGACAGTACGTCATTGGCCCCTACCCAAGACTCTCAAGCAGCTCCAACGGTTTCTCGGGTGTGCGAACTTCTACCGCTGATTCATCTGGGGCTTCAGTGCGGTTGCTGCTCCCCTTACCACCCTGACTCATCCCTCTCCTCACTGTTTCACCCTCATTCCCAAAGCCATCAGTGCTTTCCACCTCCTCTGCCATCAGTTTACCTCAGCACCCATCCTCCTTCATCCAGATCCCACCAGGCCGTTTGTTGTGGAAGTTGATGCCTCTGTTGTGGGCGCCGGGGCAGTCCTCTCCCAACGAGGTCCAGACCAGAAACTAAACCCCTGTAGTTTTTTCTCCAAAAAGGTCGACCCCACTCAGCAATGTTACGGCGTAGAGGACTGTGAGTTGTTGGCCATTAAGTGGGCCTTGGAAGAATGGCAACACTGGCTTCAGGGCGGCAGCGAGCCATTAACGGTCTGGACAGACCACCAGAACCTCATCTCCATCCAAAATCTGAAGCAGTTGAACCCTCGGCAGGCACGGTGGGCTTTGTTCTTCGAACAATTCAACTTCCACCTCTCCCGGGGTCTAAAAACACCAAAGCGGACACTCTCTCCCGCCAACTCCCGCCGACAGTCCCCAGGCGGACCCCGCATCTGTCATCACCTCCACCAAGATCATTGCACCCCTTCACTGGGAATTGGAAACGAGGGTGCGCCAGGCACAGGCCTCGGAGACCACACTGGCAGGTGTGCCACCTGGTTGACTCTATGTTCCCACTCCCGTTCGCACTGAAGTGCTCACCTGGGCTCACTCATCCGCCCTTTCCAGCCATCCAGGGGCCCAACGCACTCAACAGTTCGCCAGCCAAGCCTTCTGGTGGCCGTCTATGGCTAAAGATGTCAAGGAGTTTGTCCAGGCGTGCCCAGTGTGTGCCAGGGCCAAGGACTCCAACCAACCATCACCGGGGGAACTCCATCCTCTCCCTGTTCCCCGGAGGCCCTGGTCCCACATTGCCGTCGATTTCATCACGGGCCTGCCGGCTTCTGGAGACAAGAACACCATCCTCACCATCGTGGACCGGTTCTCCAAGCCTGTGCATCTGGTGGCCCTCGCCAGACTCCCGTCAGCTAAGACCACTGCGGAGTTGATATTAGAGCATGTAGTCCGCTTGCACGGGTTCCCCAAGGACATCGTCTCGGACAGAGGGCCTCAGTTTACTGCTCGCTTCTTGAAGGCCTTCTGCCGTCTGATCGACACCACCTACAGTTTATCTTCTGGTTATCATCCGCAAACCAATGGTCAGACGGAGCAGACCAACCAACAACTGGAGCGCTACCTGAGATGCTTCCTTGTGGATTGCCAGTGCTCCTGGGCCCGCTACCTCATTTGGGCAGAACTCTCCTACAATCTTCACGTCTCCTCTGCCACCAATCTAAGCCCATTTGAGGTGTGCTACGGGTACCAGCCTCCGGTGTTCGACCATCAAGAACCGGAGGTGGAGGTCCTGTCGGCCCAACAGTTGGTCCGCCGGTGCCGACGGCTCTGGACTCAAGCCAGTGCAGCCATCCGCCATGCCAACATCCGTTATGCCACTCAACATCGCCGTCGGCACCCACTGGGACGTTTGTACCATGTAGATGACAAAGTATGGTTGTCCACTCGGAATCTCCGTCTCCACACGGACTCCCGCAAGCTCACTTCCCGGTTCATCGGACCCTACCGCATCACTCACTGGATTACTCCTGTCACCTACCAGCTCCAACTGCCTGGGGCGCTCCGGATCCATCCTGTATTCCACACATTGCAGCTGAAGCCCTTCATCACTTCACCCATGGTGCCTTCCACTCCTGCCCCTCTGCCCCCCTGTATCATTGAGGGTGGTCCCGCATACACCGTGAGTCGGATCCTCGATTTGTGTCCTCGGGGCAGGAGTATGCAGTACCTGGTCGATTGGGAAGGTTCCGGCCCGAGGAGCGGTCGTGGATTCCGGCCCGGTTTGTAGCTGATTCGGAGCTGATTCGGGACTATCGTCGTCGGGTATCCTCTCAGCCAGGTCCGTCTGATGCCGGTCCTGGAGGGGGGGGGGTACTGTCATGCGCACTCACTCCCACGGCCGGTGATGGGATTGGGACGCGGCCGGTCACGGTTCAAAGGGGATTTAAGGAAGCCATTTCCTTGCCACACTCACTCTGTCATTGAGTCGCCAGCCCTTATCTGATGTATATCAGCTTCAACTGTGAGTACTCCAGTTATTTGGTTATCTCTTTGATTAGAGTGTGTGTCTTTGTGGATTCTTTGTGGGAATCCTAGCTCTTCTTGTAAGAGAGTTCTTAAATCAACTTGCGTGTTTATCCTACCTACTCGCGCTCTCAGCCGCGTTTGGGTTAACCTCCACGCTACAAGGGCTAACGAGTAGCAATTCGTTACATCCTAACCAGATCACTGTCGAATTGTGAAAGTGTGACATTCGGTTTATATCCCAATCAGATCACTGGCCGAATCGCAGAACTTTCCATTAAGGTTTGTTCGCGTCTGTTCTTCTTGTTAAATCCTAACCAGATCACTGACGAATCTGACAGTCTGAGCCAAACAGAAGATATTGGTATTTAAATTGCTGTCCACTTTTGTGGAAACAGTGAAATAAGGGTGAAACACACTAGATGGCAGTCATTTTCTATGCATTCTGTTAGAGTATATGGATTACCTCAAATTTTAAACAATATATATATATAAAATCCAGTACTGATAGCCATAGGTCACCATGTCTTCTTTTTATACCACTCATGCCACTCTTCAGGCCAGTCTGCAAAAATAACCTTTTATTTGAATTATATTTTTTATGTGATTGAAATGAATTAATTGTTTACTAACTATCTGCCCAATCCTGATAATAACTGTAATGTTTATTAAGTGAGTCTCTGTGTGAGAATATGTACACTTGCAAGCCACAACCCATCATTCAGGATGCCTGCACAGTCCAAGTCCTTGTAAGTAAATTTGTCATTTGAGGGGCTATAAGGCTCAGAGGTTGTGCGTCACAGTACTTTCAGAGCAAGTTTGGAACGCCTGTCGAAGGCTTGACCAATGTTGGGGGAATGTCTTTGCTATTGCTTCTCTCTGATTTGGGTTCCCAGCTTGTCACATGAATCTAATAAGGCAAAATCCAAGACAAATTTGGCTTTTTGCCAAGTCGAACAGACCTGATAGAGAAGCCAAACAGCACTAAGGGCAATACAGGCCAGAAGGAGGGTTATGTACTCAGATTGGGAAGACAGTGGGCAGTGTTTGATCCAGAACCGATAGCATTCTCTGGCATGACGACTGCCTTGGTAACATGGTGTGTGGATCGGGGGAGGGGATTTTTCAGGCCTCTCTAAAAGTTTCAGTATTACTTCCTTATAGGGAGGATGTGCACAATTGAGGACACTGGGTGTTTAATAAACAATTTGGCAAAAAAATAAAGAGTTTATAATATACATCTTATGTAGTCAGTCAACAAAGATATGTCTGTTGTTTACTTTTTAAAAGAAAAAGTTTTTAAGGGGGTGGTCAGCTTCTCGGTGCTCAGGTCCTTACATGTTTCAAACGCTGTTCCCTAGTGCATGAACCTTATCCAAGAGTTGATGAAGCAGATTCATGAACTCAAGGAGGCGAGAGACAACCTAAAGGAAGAGGTGGAGGCCCTTGAACGTCAATTCCACCAGGTGATTGCTCATAAAGATGCCTAAAAAACTATTAAACCAACTCACAGTTCACTAATATATGAGTACAGAAAACAGTGTAATTCAGTTATATGTATGATCAAAGCAAAAGGTCTCAGTACAAGAACATGAGTATTCAGTGAGAGCAAGTAATTTTATATCCCAGACTCCTACAATGATCATGAACTGAGTACATGCTTCTTTTTCTATGTAGACTAATGTGCATCAGCTGACAGATAGAGTCATTGCAATGGAGCAATACTTCCACCAAGTGGAAAGCCTGGAAAATGCTGTGGTAAGCTACACCATTTGTGTTTTCAGAGCAAGCAATGAAACAAAAAAAGATTTTTAGAATCCCTTTGAGGGATTGTATTTTGGAAATTACATTTACCTTAATTTTTATCCTGAAAAGATCATGAACCTGATGTGTGTGTGTGTGTTATGTATATATACATACATACATACACACACACACACACACACACACATACATATATATATATATATATATATATATACGTATATACATATATATATATCTTTTAACTACATATTTAACTCTCAAATACACAGCGAGAGCTAAAGGAGCAAATGGCGCTCTACCCAAAGCCTGAAGAACTCACCCAGTGTGTGACATGGGAAGTCATGCAGGCCACTCTCATCAACAACAGACACCTGAAAAAGGAGGTATGATATGTTTGCACTCAATGTGAACACACCACGGCAAGGCACAACCAAATTTGAGCAGTGAGCAACTTTTTGAGCAGTGAGCAGGGAGCAATGCTTGGAGACGTTACCTTGTTTTAATGAATACCTCATGTTACCCTTTTTTGGTCCAACTTCCTAAGCGTTATGCTACCAATTGTCTCAAAGGAAAAGCTGTTAAATCAAGCAACCAGAGTAACTGTTAATTAAACATGAATTGTTTAGCATGATACAAAAGTGTAGTAAATTGGATTAAATAATGCAGATTTTTGCAATATCATTTTAAGAACTCTAGTTTAACCATTTATCAACCTGTCCTAGTGAATCCCAGGGCAACCAATGACAACAGTGAGTGGTGTCATGCTTTCTTTGTTAGTCAAGTAAATTGCCCAAAAATATAAAATATTTAAAAATAGCAAAATGTAAATTGCTTGGTAGCATGTATTGACTTGAATGTAGATGAAACCTGGTGCTTGTTTATTATCTGTCATTTTCAGGTTTGCAACCCTTGAAACAGAGGATACAGATGTAGGATTAATTGTTCACGCTTACACTCTAATCAATAAGATACAAATGTTAAACACACAAACGACTGGGACACGGGTTCACTCCAAACCAAACTGTTGATGGAACCTCCAGCTTAGTGTGTGTGCGTGCGAACATGTATTTATCGCATTGTGGGGACCTTTTGTCCCCTAAAATCACTTTTTCTGTTTTTTTGGCTTTGTGAGGACATTTGAGAGGTCCCCATGAGGAGAAATGACTTTATAGAAAAAGTGCTTGTTTTATTTGAGAAACTAAAAGAGGTAAAAGATGTGGTTTTTGGTTACTGAGGTTAAGGTTAGGGTTAGGGTTAGGTGTAGGTGTAAAATTATGTACTTTAGTTATTATGGTAGTCTATGGAAAGACCTCATAAAGATAGTAATACAAGATTGTGCGTGTGTGTGTGTGAGAGACATCTTCAGAGTGACAATGGCACAAACCCAGTCGGCTGTTGTGGCTTGGTCTTTCTCTCTCAGTACTGTAACATATACACAAAGCACAAGGTTTAAGGTGAGAGTGACCGGACGCAAACCTCTGGGTCGAGCTGCCTTTAATAATCAAAACCTCAGCTGTGAAGGATCACCTCGAAACGAGTGAGCATATCAGCATTGAGAGTGACTGCAACCATGGTAATTTTAACTCAGGCAGGAAAACCAAAAAAGACACAGGTGACAGTCCTTAGCCCGAAATCCCAACCTTACGAGTGAGAAATGTGCAACAGAACTCAGGTTAGAATTCCGACGATCCGGACCGAAGTGGGCGGGGCCAAGGCGGCACAAATGTGACAGTCTGCTCCTATGTTATTTGATCTGAGCTACTCAGTAGTCAATTATGATTTCATAAGTTACCAGTAGATTACACAGTTAATGCATTTTTAACTATGACAAATAGTTGTAATTTTTACTTATAGTTTTTATATACTTCTAGATTTTAAATATTGGAAAGAAAAGTCTACAGCAAAGACTTTAATTTGCTTGTTTTTAAATAAGATTCAAATCCCCAAATTCCAAAAATGAAAAATTCCAAAACCAAACGGTGGCAGAAACCTGTTACACTGACTTGATATAACCAATGGCTACATAGTCTGCAGGTGGCGATATCACCTCTTCAGGATCAATTCCGAACAGTTATTTTCCTTCCTGTGCAAAATTAGGGTACAAAATGTATCAAGCAACAGCTGTTTTAAACAGAATAGTACTAGAGAAGCGTTTCTCAATCCCAGTCCTTGCGGCCCACCGCTCTGCACATATTCGGTATTTCCTGCATTGTCGCACATCGAGCCTACGTTGCTAATTAGCTAATCAGTAGCATCAGCTGTCCTGTGGGTTGGGAATAGGGGTGTGAATCTTCACTGGTCTCACGATTCGATTCGATTACGATTATCACGTCAGCAAATCGATTCGATTCGATATCTCGATGCATTGCGATGCATGCAATCAATTTTTCGAAATTACTTCACATTGCACGCAGATTAGGCATGGATCACAGATTGGGCAGCTATAGTTGCTACTGAATTTTTATGCAACAGCCAGAAAATCGCCAAGCAATGTTATTATGATACAACTGGTTCTGTCCCAGGGACCACCACTCAGACTAAGTGTTGGAGGGAGTATTTTTTTGTATTACTTTTTAGATATTTGCATTAAATTCATTATTCATGAAGGTCAAAGTAAACATTGTCATCTCTGCTATATACTGTACAGATATACAGAGAGACGAGACGACGTGGCTCCAGTTTACACAAATAGGCCAAGAACAAATAGGGCCTATAGAACAAAAAGTATATAAATAGAATACAAAATATACATTTTGAACTAGAAATTGAGCATTTAATATAAACTTTAAACTTGTACTAGAAATAGAAGTAGAAAGAGAGAATTTGGATGCAGTATTACCTACAAAAGTGGAAATGGACTTTTACACTGTATGTGCAAGAGGTTAGAAACAGTTTCAATATGAAAAATTCTATATCCAGTCTATTAATAAAACAGTATCTCTTAAAACAGTCTGACTAACATTGAAATTTGTGCAGATATTATAACAGCAGTGGAGAACTAGGGTCTGTGCAATACTTTTCAATAACTTGTGCAGATACAGTTAGTTAGGTAACCAGTGATATATACATTCAATGTTCAAAATGTGCCCAAATCAGTTGGAAATGTTTTGCAAAATAAAAAAGGAATAATTTTTATAAAGTGAGTTCAGTAGTAAAGAGGGACTGCATGTCACAGACCACCTGCAATGCCGCCGTAGATCGCTAGGGGGCAGAGGATCGCCGGTTGAAAACCGCCGTTAAAATCGATTAAGAGCTGCCATTGCATCGATGCAGAATCGTCCACATCTGCATCACGATGCATCGATTATGTCATTAATTTCAGCACCCCTAGTTGGGAAACTGGAATCTGCGCAGAGCGGTCGGCCGCGAGGACTGGGATTGAGAAACGCTGTACTAGAATAAAACATTAATTGCTTCATTACTAGCTAAATAGAGAGGGAAAGTTTTTACATTTTCAAAATAATAATAAATAATTAAGTACAGTAATGTAGTACAGTTACTCAACTTGTTTATACCAAGTGACCTTGACTACATGACAATTTAAAAAATATTATTGCAAGCTTCTTCTGAATACCAATGATTTGTCAGGTTGTGTGCTTAACTATAATTAGTCAGAATGGTCACAGATAATGCAATAAGTAGAATGCTATTGTGCTTTCTATAATGAAAAATGCACAGCTGTAATACCATGGTGCTGCAACTTAAACTAACACTAAATACTAAACTAAAACTTATGCTAGCAATTGTTTATGCAGGAAATGAAAGACAGCTTCACATCCACTGGACCACAGGCTATGTTCTCACAACATGATGTTCCTTTGACTGCAAGTAACAAAGCTGACCTTCATGTGCTGGTGAACTCAAGCAACACCACTGATTCAAAACAAGGGAGTACATTTGGAGACGCTCTGGTCCAGCAAGGTCCATCAGATGAAGCTCTGCTTTTGCTGAGTAGCCAGCCCCTATCGTGGATCAGCAGTGGAGCCCAGCATTATCCAGAGACGGTGCAATCTCTAAGGAATTTGGGCCATCTGCAGGCAAAGTATGAAAATCTGGAGGCCCGTGTGGAGCGCTTGGAGGAGTGCAAGTCTGACCGCACTGAAGTCCAGCAGCTGTTTAGCAGCATAGGTACACCAAGCCTGCAGCAGAATGAGAATGGCAATACTGTTCAATTTAGACCACAGGTGTTAAACATCATTCCCTCAGCCTCAGCTAGCAGTATATTGCACAACACTAATGCAGCTCATTTAAATTTAAATATAAATGACTAATATTGTAGTAATGGTTTATTTTTATTTGCAGTGTGTGTCTTTTTTTATTGCTTAACACCTTGTATCTGAAAAATATAGCTGAATTTAAAAGTGGGGAGTGGCATCCAGATTTATCTATACAACATACTTACCAAGGTTAGCACTGACTATTTGAAATTTTCTGCATACTGGGACTAAACATTGGTTTACTTGCTTAATTCAACACAAAGAATAAAAAGTGTGGTTTAATGATATGTTAAAGCCATATTTTCACCTAGTTCTGATTTAAAAGATATTATCTAGAGAGTGATTCAGGGAAGCAGTGAAACAGCAGGCTTGAAAATGTAATTGTTGGTTTGTGCTCAGGAACAGAGGATTTCCCAGAAAAAGTAATGGAGCAAGTGAATTATCTGAAAACCCTGGTTGACACCGTAATGACAGATAAACAGAAGGTATTTCACAGACTCACAAATGCACAGACCCACACCTAATCTAGAATATTCCAGTAAGTGTCTGAGTCAGTGGAGAGAAAGGAGGACAGTAACAGCTGTACATGCAGATATCATGCATTAGGTAAGTAGTAGTCTCCCCCAACAGGGGTCAGGGTTTTCTTTCTTTCGTTCTCTCACACTTTCACAAGTTTGCTGTAGAAAATGACGATGTGGGGCAAAAAGCTTGAATATGACAGAAGAGCAGAGAAAAATCACAGAAACAGTTTATTTTTATTCTGTTTTTGAAGCCACTGTACTTGCTGTAAACAAATGTCTGGTCTTGAAGAACATGATGTCACCATTTGCTTTGTTTTTGTGGAGTCTCTGGTGTGAGACTGCCAACGTGAGTTATGTTCATCAGTGTCATAATCTTGTTTAGGGTCAGGTACAGATCCAGGGCCAGAGTGAAGACAGAAGTCAGAGAGGGCCTTATAAAAAATTCAGGCTTATGGCAAACAGTTGCTGTTAACCTTTGGCAATGTTGCCGCAAATTTGCAGCAAGGTCAAACGTTCACTACAAGTTTGCCATTACTGGCAAATTGTCTTGGCAAATCATTGGCAAATATATTTTCCACTAGTGCCTATTTGTCATTTGTTGCCATAACATTGCTGACAATGGCAAACTTTTGGCAACATATTCTGGCAAACTCTACTGTTTGCCACAAATTAACCACAGGTTTGCCCCAAACCTGTGGCAAACATTTTGTTTTTGTAAGGGGCCCCATGTGGTCCTTCAGGTCAGGCAGGTCAAACTAAGCCCATGTGAACATACAGATATTAGCTTGAAGGCACACCAGCCATTATCTGGTATCGTTACTACAGACATCATATGGGCACTAAACTGATACTCAAACATACGTATGCTAAAGATATATAATGAAATAACACCACACTCAAACAAATCCAGTGGTAGTGTAATGTTTATAGACATGATATGACAACCTAGACCTGTTCCTCTGTTAACTTTTGTGTCCTGTTTTCAGACTTCTGAGCTGATGTGCAGTGTGCAGTGTTCCATTCTGCAGCTCCAGGCAGAGTGTGAAAAACTCCAGAGTGGAGTTAACCAGCTAATGGATGACAACAACAAGAAACAAAATCGCCTAGATGTAAGCAACACTGACTATTTCATGACCCATTGTGTATTTATTTTGTAATTAAAACTTTAAAAAGGTATATTTTGCATAAGAATTAAACATAGAGTTAGGAAGATTTCAGATTTTAGAAGTTTGACCTCTATATTAGTGGCACACAGCCACTAATAATGTGCCTAATAAACATTGGTCGTAATGGTAAGTGTGTTTAGTTTGATCATGACATCTGAATGCTGACAATGTAAAAAAAAAACTCAAAGGACTCAACAGAATAAGCAGAATATTTTTCTATATCATCGTTTTTAGCTTTAGTGTTTCAGCTTATGCACAAACATTCTGTGGTTTAGTACTGTGAAGAAAAGTAAGGTTAGTGCCAGGCAGAAACACTTCTTTATCCATTTGGTATCTGGATACAGAATAAATTATTGTATAACAATTAATACATTTCCTATATGTATTTTTTTCTTATTGATTACTCTAACATTATAAAATGAGAAAAAACCTGATCAGTTGAAAATGAAGAAATACTAAAGTATTTAAAGTAAGTTAAAGATATTTTGAATAAAAAGCAATAATAATAATAATAATAATAATAAACAGCACAAAATGCGTCAGACTCAAAATGTTGAAGTTTTCTAAGGGTGGGAGGGCTGATTTGGGCACCCCCTACAAGTTTGGGGCCCCTGGCAATTGCCTAGGATTGCCTAATTACAGAACCGCATATGTATTGCAGTCCTCTCCCACTAAAAGAAGTTTTGAATTTGAGTTTTATTGTGCAGTGAAGTTATGTTTTTCCTGCGCTAAGACACTTCCTGGCTAATTATCAAGACACTGGTATATGAATAAGTTGTTAATAATTTATTATTAATTTATCTTATTTTATGTTTCAGTACCACCACAATATTTTTATTGCTTATTTCTCAGCAACTGTTCAGGACCATGGAGGAACTGAATGAGAAGAAGGCTGACAAAGAGCTAGTGGAGATGGAGATGGACATCGTGAGTTTCATAAAATCTTTCACTGAATTCCGCAAATTTAAAGTCAGTCAATTTCAGCCAGAACATTGTTGCTTTGAGTGAGGGTCTGAAACTCTTCTCCTCTATTCAGAAAGCAGACAAGCTGGCTCTGAACACAAAGGTGAGCCTCACACAATTTGATACGACAACAGAACACCTGAGCGGACTGTTTCAAGAGCTCCTTGGCAGAATCACAGGCCAGGAGCAGGACTGGCATAAGCTCTCCAGAGAGATGGAGTCAAAAGTGAGTTGACTTTTTTTGAGCATTTTTTGTGTTCCTGCAGGATGTTAGTGATTGAAAAGTTTTTTGTGCTAGAGGGCATCTGTGTCTTTGTGTCCAGCTTAACCGCATTGAGCTGGACCCTCTGAAGAAGCAGCTGGAGGATCACTGGAAGAGCATCTTAAAACAGTTGCAGGCCCAGCCAGCCCCTGAACATGATGATGCAGCCGGCTTCAGAAAGTGAGAAACCCAAGCCATATCAAGCATTTACCAAAAAATATGGCATATTCACTCCACAATATGTCAAATATAAAAGGTAGGTTTTTTTTGATGAAGGATGATTGTTTTGAACTAATATTGATGATGTTGTCCTTGCTTTGTTTTTTTTGTCCACTCACAGACAGCTTGTGGCACGATTCCGTTGCCTCTCCTGTGACCGCCTCATTGACATGAACACTCCAGGGCGGTCTGTCTAACTTTTTTAAGTTTACATTTCATTTCAATTCAGGCTGACAGTTTCTATTTACTTTTTGTGTCTCTTATTTGTTCTGCCTCTTAGGCATATACTGACCATGCCTTTGGCTCCGGGGCTGCCCATACACAAATCCAACAAACCATACACCATCTATGATTTGGACCAAGTACGCCAGCAGAGCAGGAGGTCAAGACACATAAGAGAAATTTCGATAACTGGTTCATTTTTCACACATGGATTTCATCTGTATTTATTAGCTGATAACTTCTAAATACTGTCTTCAGGCATCTTCTTCTTCTTCCTCTTTTGGCTTTTCCCTTCAGGGGTCACCACAGCGAATCATCTGTCTCCATCTAGTCCTATCCTCTGCACCCTCTACCCTCACACCAACTAACTTTATGTCCTCTTTCACCACGTCCATAAATCTCCTTTCATTGGCACTGTCTCCAAACCATACAACATGGCTGGTCTCACTACTGTCTTGTACACCTTTCCTTTCATTCTTGCTGAAACCCTTTCTACCACTGATTAGGACACCTAGCCCTTCAGTCTGTCTTCAGGCAAAAATCTGATATTTTATGGTAATAAAAGTTCAAAAATTTCACCAAGGGAATTATGTAAACTGTTTTGAAAGATGAAGGTAACTCAATTCTGTCAGTGAAATACTCTTATGTCTCTACTTATTTTACACATATTGAATGTTGACCTAAGTGTACTTTATTGATACCCATGGTCTATAGATTATCTGAAACTCAAACATAAAACATAACATAAAAGTAAATATTCCTTACAAAGAAAATGACTAATGTATCTGTCACCAACTAATGAAAACTTTAGTAAAGAGTATTAAGTATCTGACATACAGTCATGTGAAAAAGTCAGGACACCCCACTAAATATCTCATTCTTTATTAGGAAATATCAGCATATCAATATGAAATCTTTCAGATTATATCTATAGATAATGGTTATATAACTAACAAATTACAAATTAATTTATTTAACAAATGAAATTAACTAAAATGCCAATTCATACTGAGGAAAAAATTAAGACACACTCATTCATATTTAAAATGTCTTTATGTGTAAAGGAATTATGTGTAAAGGACGACATGTTTGGCCTAAACCAAAGACAGCTTCAGGACCTGGTCAGTTCACTATCACAAAGTCCACTATGAATTCTTCATCGTATCATCAATTCTTCATTGACTACAATGTGCAACCATCCGTCCAGAAGTTGAAGCTGAAGTGGGTGTGGACCATGCAACATGACAATGACCAAAATCATTCCAGTAAATCTACTAAGGAATGACTTAGGAGGAAGAAATGGAGAATTCTGGAATGGCCAAGTCAAAGCACGCAACTGAATCACATTTTGATGCTGTGGGGTGATTTGAAAAGGGCAGTGCATGCAAAGCATCCTTCAAACATAACACAACTTAAGCAATTTTGCATTGAAGTGTGGGGAAAATGTTTGCCGTTTGATGTCAGAGATTGATAGATGGTTATAGAAAAGGTTATTTTAGCCAAAGCAGGGAATACTTACCATTAGAACATTTTCTTCAGTAAGCGTTGGCATCTTAATTAATTTCTTTTGAAATTTTTACTTGCATTTGCAACAGAAGATGCTATTATATCACCTTTATTTATAGATGTAATCTAAAAGAAGATTTAATATTGATATGTTGTTATTCCTTAATAAAAATGAAATATTTAGTGAGGTGTCACGTGACTGTAAGTATCATTTTGTTGGTATTAGCAAATCTTAGCCATTACAAGAAATATGTGCCCTAAATTAAAGCGATTTAATGTGCCATTTTTCAAAATAGCCTGCCACTATGCTAGCGTAGAGTAACTGGAAAATGCTAATAATACTGTATATTAATTTAAGGGATTTGTCGCTATCAGTTCCACAAATGCCTATAATTTGCACCTGCAAGTTTTCAGAGTCAGAAAAAAGCGATTGTTGTCAGTAGATATGTACAGGAGAAAGAGTAAAAAAAGAGTGAAAAAACTGAAAGTAATAGTGGAAAAAAATAGTCAGGACATGAAATACTCTAATTCACACAGGAATTTCCAATTCAGGAGTGCAGTTGTATATTACAAATGATGTTAACTTTTTTCTGCATATGGTTCCTTGTGATGTCACCATACAGACAGTGATGTTCTCTTCTCTTTTTCCATGCTTTTTATTGTTCAGTGAGCATGAGAAAGCTGATGATGGTTACCTTGCCATGTCACGCAGCTGCGGAGGTAGTCATACTGCTGTCAATTCCAACCGGCGCTGTAGTCGCTTGCGTTATTTCATGCACCGGAATCAGCCTGAGAATAATGAGTTGGACACGCCTTGCTCAGCCATTGAAATTCAGGTCAGGAGACCTTAATTAGAAGGTCAACCTTCTAAAATAAGGATGACATTTATAATCTCTGTCTACTTAATTTGCGACACGTACCTTCCTATGTTTACTGATTACTTAAGAAAACTTGTTGTACACGTACACTTTTTCCCAACTGTAACTCATCTGTTAATCCACAATAGACCACAATACTAGGTATTATTTAGATGGCAAAGCAACTACTGAATGTCTTGATATTGAAAATTGACGTGTCCAAATGTCTGTTAAGCCAGAAGACGTGGATATCATGGGCTTGGATGGACAAATCTACAAGGGTCACATAAGCGCTAAGACTTTGACTACCATGGAACCTAGACTGCCCAGCATCTCTCCAAAAGAAGGCAAGCCTCCGTATCTTTTTCCTAAATGGTCACCACTCACATTCAGAACAGTCTCATGATTACCTTTGAAAAGATTGTCAGCAGTAGAAGAATTAATTTATTATAATGGGCAAAATGTCTTTCTCGATGGCAGTAGCAGCTAAAGATTTGCCATGGGTAATGCATGTTCTTTTGTTTATGTCGACAACCTGGACCATTGTATCAGTATGGTACATTTTTATGAGACACTGTTATATGAAGTGTCCTGGAGTGGCCAAATAGAATTTTGACCCTTACTGTAAAGGTATGTTCTGTTCAGAAAAGAAAATCAGGCTTTGATTATATTAAAAATTAATGAAAACACGAAGCAAGGTTTGGAAAAGGTTTTAACAGTCCTCCAGGTATAAAATTTGATGTTCACAGAGAAATAAATATGATGAAAAACTTACAGAGTAATGTATCAGTGTGAAAAAAAAAATCCAGTCAGTTGGTAGTTTTGTTGTGGAAAAGAACAGTTCAGTTACTGTAGATGCCATGACAAACTAATGTGTAGTTTGTATTCTCAAAGTAATTCATTTGTTTATTCATTAAGAAACTAATTAGTTTATCTGGGTCCTTCATAATCGGGTTAGTTCAACATCTAGAAGCTAGCAGACCATTCTTACCCTTAGCAAAAAGTAGTATACTTGACGTTCATTTTATTAAGTATGCTTGAGTATAAGTATAGCAAGTATACTACGGACCATGTACCTTGTAGTGTAGTAGAAAGAATACTAATTTAATACTTCTTCGGACTAAATTGGAACATTTTTACATTTATAAAAGTATACTTTATAAGGTCATTTTAAGATTACAAAAGTATACTTTTAGACTTTAGTAGACTTTTCTTTATACTTATACTTCTCTATACTATACTCAGTATGTCAAGTATACTTCACTATACTATTCTTAATCATATAAAATATAGTATATAAAAAGTAAACTTCAAGTATACTGCCTCAGTTTTAGTATATAATAAGTATACTCGTGTCGTACACTTGAATAAACTACTTTTTGCTAAGGGTACACATTTTTGCTCCATATCTTTTTGTTCCTCTCTCTCAGAGTAAACTGAATCTACCAGCAATCGTTGTGACACATGACACATGAGTTTCATACTTGACATACCTGAAGTTTGGCAGGATCTGTGTATTTATTTCATGCAATAAAGTTGCGAGTTACGAGGCTGAGCATTAACTACTCGGGTAATGCGTAGCATGTATCACTGCAGGTCACTGCAAGGGCAAAAGCAGGACAGGTCGCTGTCATTCACAGAAGAGCTTCATCCTGGAGCAGAGTGCAAAGACACGACACAACTCCACAGGTGGGACCCAGAGGCACCAACAACTCATGGCAACTTCAGAATTATTGACTGTTTTTGTTTATTTTGAATGCTTAAATTTTATTGGTTTACAACAAACATGGGCCCAAGGACCACCATGCAGACAAAGCAGTAGTCTGCGGCCCACTATGTGTCTGTGTATTTATTATTATTATTATTATTATTATTATTATTTTTAGATATTTGCATTAAATTCATTATTCATAAAGATGCTCAAATCTTCGCGAAATGTCATCTTGAAAAATAAATAGAATAAAATATTTTTTAAAAAGTAATTTCAGTAAGTGAAACAGGATTGCATGTCATGAACCGCCTGCATTGCCATCCGCCACCAGGGGGCCACGGACCACCAGTTAAAAATCTCTGAGATGGACAAATTAAACCTCCTGACATATGTCTAAAAACTTTGTATTCTAGACAAAACATACATTCCTATAATTGACTTTTTATACAATGGACATGTCCTCAGAGTTGTGATCATCACTACAGCAACCTCTGCCATTTAATTTATGCCCTCCTCAGGTTCTAGCACCTCTGTGAAAGAACAACCCACATCGTCCATGGGCTGCTTATACCATGACAGCTCACCTCTGTCCACTGCTGATTGCAATAGTGAGCTTCTGCAGGGCCAAGAGCTCCACAGCAATTTCTGTCAATCACAGGATGAACCAGTGACCTCACCATAGACCTCCTGTCTTACTTTGAGTTCCAGGCTATCAGCAACAATGCTGAAACACAGGGGAAACCTGTGTCCCCTTACACCTGGTGATGTAAACCACATGAGGATATACACCTGTTTCTTATATATTCCTTTAGTTATTTTATTGTGTTTTTGCTACATCAAGCATAACGTCTTTTGAATTCTATGAGCATGTACAAGTTTCTTAAGTCTGTGTTGGATTTTTTGCTGCAGGATTGGGTTCTCAAGAATATTTTGAAGTGCTCGAGACACCATCTCCAGAACTCGGCTTTCTCTTTGCCACCTCAAATGCCAATACCATGAAACAGGCAAACATGGATAAAATCCAAGTGTGGACATCAGAATACCTGAAAAAAAATTAAAGCAGCATTCTCAATTATACAATTCATTGTTGCATGCCACAGTAAGGATGAAGGCAAAGAGTAATTTCTTGCAAAGCCCTAGACATTAACCCAGGCATCTGTAATCAAATTTGGAACAAGTGCAGGAATTAATGTACAGCCACTGTAGCGCGTTGCTAGAGCTCTGATAATGATAATCTTAGGTGGTAAGGATAATCAGATAAGGACATCTAGACCATGTGGGTGTCCCCTTGATTAATCTGTTGCTGATTCTGTATTTTTTTAATGGACACATGATACACATAATGAATTTTATTTAATAGATCTATTATTAAATCTGACTTTAAAAAGCACTTATTGTGAAATCCTTAATGTTAAAACACTGTTGTTCAAGGATGTTGAGGATGGAGCTGCCAGGTAGGATAAAAAGAGGTAGGCCTAAAAAGAAGGTTATGGATGTGGTGAGCGAGAACATACTCGAAGCTAGTGTGAAAGATGTGGCGTGAAGATGTAGAGGACAGGCAGAAGTAGAGACGTTGATCCGCTGTGGCAACCCCTAACGAGAGAAGCCAGGAGAAGAAGAAGAAGAAGAAAAAGAAGAAAAGCTGTTATCCAATTGAATGATGGAATGTAATGTTGCACCTTGAATCCTGGCATGCCCCAAGACTATTTGAAACAGAGAGGCACATCTATCAGTAGAGATATGGCGGTTATATAGTGGTTTTCATTCTAAGTGGTTAATTATCCAGATAAGACAAAGAACAGTCCCAGTCAATTACTGATTTGAAGAACAAAACTTCAGTCAAAAAATTTGACTTGAAGGACTTGGATGTGACTCCCCTGTCTTTATTCATAAAACCTGCTAGAGAGAGTCAGGCCCAGTAAGTTAGAGAATGAAATTTTCAAAAGTTATATCTGACTTTTACTGAAAGTCACTCATAAAATCTGTTACAAAGAGGTGGTAGTATTCAAGTATTCCTCAGACTGCAAATAGGCCTTGGTTGATACAATGAACAGACTATTTAAACCAGACTGGAGACAAGCTTGCTGATTTTCACATATTACCAGCATAGTAATTAGCCTGGTGGCAGAATACATGTTTATATATATTAGCTATACACGTGTGTTTGTTAACACTGGGAGAAAGTGCAGCATATGTTAATCTAGAAATCCCTTCATCGTTTGACATTAAGACTCTGCCTTTCAGGGAAACATTTATAAGTAACCACTAATAAAATTTTCTTTTCTTTTAGTATCTTCAATAATGGTGTTTAAGTTAACAGAACACCTTTGGGACTCATTTTTATCTGTAGTTACACCTAAATATGTAACAGAATTTTTGATAGGAATGTCAATAATAGTGTCAACATTACATCCTTTTATAGCCAGTAGCTTACATTTCTTTAAGTTCAGATGGAGAACTGAAGGCTTAGTAAATAATTCTATAATAATTATGGCTAGATGAGCTGTTTAAAAAAAAAAAAAAAAAATCTATCGTCAGCCGGCTAACTAATAATAACGGTTTTGTCAGCAATCGTGATACCCTACAAATTGTTTGAGTTGAGATAAGTACACAAGAGTTGGGCTGCCAGTAAAAATTTATATTGGACACATTTGTCGAATGCCACGCTGTACATTAAATCTCGCATCACATCTGTACATTAAAATCCCAATGTAACTGTAGAGTTTAGATGGTATTATAAAAGCAATCCCCAAATCCAAATTTTCTGAGTAAATGCAAAAAGAACTATACTCCATATTGTCAAAAGCTTTGAAAATTCTAGGAAAATATATAAAATCGGAAATTAGGTGAGAATAATCGGTTAGATCTAAGACCAATCTTGTATTATCAGCAATATGTATATTTGGCATGAACCCAGACTGTGCTTCATCCACTAATGAATCACAAAACTCTTTTAATCCTCTATGCAACGACAGGCCCTGGATTTTATGATTGTTGTTCAATAAACAGATAGGACGCCAATTATCAATGAAAAATGTAATTAATGGGTTTTTAGGCAATTATTTCTTTCAAATATTTAGTTTTTTGTGCACAAAATTACTCTCCAAACAGATCAGGAACAAAATTGTAGAGAAGTATAAATCTGGGTTGGGTTACAAAAAATATCCCAAACTTTGAATACACCACGAGGCACTGTTAAATCTGTCATAGCAAGATGGAAGGAATGTGGCACTGCAGTAAATTCGCCATAAGAGAAGACTGCCCACCAAAACTCACAGACTGGGCTAAGAGAGCAGTCATTCGAGAAACATCCAAAAGACCAAGAATAACCCTGAAGGAGCTGGATAGCTTCACAGCAAAGATCCCAGTGGCGAGATGCGCTAAGCTCATAGAGACAAGCTGCTGTAATTGCTGCAAAATATGGTTCTACAAAGTATTTACTTGGAGGGTCTTTATTTTTTTGTTTACTTCACAATCCTTAACATTTTGCATCTCAAAAGTTACAAGCATGTTGTGCAAACTAAATATGAACAATCTGTAAAATAATCCATTCCAGATTGTAATTGTATATTGACTTTGTACTAGTTGTATAAGTGTTGTACTAATGACCATCAACATATAATAATGTTAATTATATTCAGGCCATTTATTTCCATTACATATAGAATTACCACGAAGGTCCAATATCCTGTTTGTCATGAAAACCAAAGAGGAATGGCTCCTTGGCATCTGTATTGTCTCCATCCAGCAGTGAAAAAGGTGGTTATATACATGGATCCATAAATACAATCCGATGCCCATAAATCAATGTTCCTGACAATGTAATGATAAATGTAATAACAAAAAGCACAACACACAGTGTAAGGATTACTATATAAACAGCTTCCAACTGAATACACTTACTTGTTGGACGGTTAAAAAGATTGAGCAGCATCATTTTCATGGAAATAAAAAGGCGTCTGGGCGCTTCATGTTTAGAGATAGAGCCCCAAACTCTGGTATTAGAGCCCCTGCAACAGGGTGACGTCTCGGAGCACCACTATATATCCATCAACAAATAGGTTTGCCCCGCTCAGTGAAACACCCGCTGAGATGCCTGTTGAAAGTGCTCTGCTGATAAGTGATTCTATCCTAGGCCACATGAAAATAGCTAAACCTTACAGGCACCAGCAGTTGATCTCCTATCTGATCAAAGCTGTGCCTCACTCCTACTGGTGCTTGATCTTAGCACTGCTTTAAATACTATAAATCTTACCATTCTCTTAGATAGGCTTGAGCATGCTGTTGGTATCAGGGGACTGGTTCAAGTCCTACCTTTCAGACTGCTATCTATATGTGAATATAAATAGTGTTTCTTCAGAACAAGTCAAGGTTAAATATGGAGTCCCACATGGTTCAGTCTTAGGTCCCTTACATGTTTCGCTATACATGCTGCCTTTAGGCTCAGTTATTCATAAGTATGGAGTTTGTTTCATTGTTTTACGTATAATACACAGTTAAATATATATCAGTCAAACCAGAAGACAGTCAGCAACTTTAGAAGATGGAAGACATAAGAAATGGATGTCAGACAACTTCCTCCAGCTAAATCTAGACAAGACTGAGGTTCTTCTTCAGAAGAAGCCACCTATCTGATGCCGTGGTCAATCTTGATGGATTATCCATTGCACCAAGTACTGTTGTTAAAAATCTTGGTGTTACTCTAGACTCTGATCTTTCATTTGATGTACATGTTTCTAACATTACCCACAATACATAATATTGCCAAATTAAGAAACATGCCATGTTAACTTAACATGTTAACTTGTGTTTACACATCATGGTTGCCCAGTGGAGGACGGGGTTCACTTTCGAGTCTTGGTCCCTCTGAAGCTTTCTTCCTGCCAGAGGGAGTTTTTCCTTGCCACTGTCACATCAGGCTTTTTTGTTGGAGGTTTGGGCCAGTTACAGGTGAAGCGCTTTGTGAGAATGTCTATTGTAAAGACTGCTATATAAATAAAATTGAATTGAAATGAACTGAACAGTAACGGGTAGAGGTATTATGTAGAGATGGGCCGATACCACTTTTTTATGTCCGATAACGATATTGTAAATTTGCCGATACCGATACAAATCCGACACAGTCACAGTTTTAAAACATAAAATAATGCTTTAAAATGTCTAAATACATTACTGAGATTATTGTTATGCTTAAAGAAATGCTTGATTTAAATACTAAAACAACAAACAATGTAATAATTACACACACCCATGTATATGCTAAATTATTTGTTCTCAAAAATTGTTCGTTTAGACATATAAATATTTCTTCTTTCTTACTGATTACACTATGACATTATAAAATTGAAAAAAAAATGTGATCAATTGAAAATGAAACACTGATGTTTGTCATTTTTAACCAATTTGGCTTATAAAATGAGCTGCTTTTGCAGAGAACTACATTTCCCACAATCCTCTGCATGCGCCCCGGGGCCGCGTCACAATGATGCGCTGGACGCGTGTTCCGGAATAAACAATGGAAAATCTATGGGAAAATCTAAATAAACGACACAATTGTGAGTATAGCGCTGGTTGTTGTGGTTATTTATCAGCTACAATATGGTTTGTGTCTGTAATAAAGGGGACATTTTGACTTAAAAGGAGCGTTTTGCGAGTAACGGTGCTCATGCATGCGCTCATTAACACAGCGCGTTTACATCTCGAAAAAATGTCATTTATGCATTTTTATGCATTTACTTCTGTTTTAGTGCACGGAACATCTCACAAATACTTTCACATACAGAGGGAGCAGGTCTCGTCTTGATCACGTCACTGAAAACGTTGTGTGTCACTATTAAGCCTCCGCGTGAAGTACAAGCGGCGCATACTCTAGCGAGTAAAATGAATTAAACCAAGCTTCTATTCTAGAAAAATTGCCTCGACCATTTTTTGTAATAGAATTATTCTAGTTATTGGAACAATCGTTTCAGCTCTACCGCAGTGCCACTTGCCGTGCATAACGAATTGAGCGTACACGCATTTACAGTTTGGCCGATAGACGGCCCGATGCCACCGATACCCGATCCAGCCGTTTGTGCCGTTATCGGACCGATACCGATCCACATATCAGATCGGTTACATCTCTAGTATTATGAGAGAAAGGAATTGTTTGTTTTCTACACTGTGACTTCTTAGTCATTAGGAAATAAGTCTTACTGCACTGATTGTCTCCAAAGTCACTGGCAATATGCAGCAGCATTGGAGCAGCAGTGGTTTTTCCAGTCCGGTCCACCCTCATCACAACATGTATTCACAACAAAAAACGGGTGTGACAGGATATGACATTGTTCACTAGGGAATGTGAAGGAGTGGCCCCAGCACAAGGATGTTGAGCATTCCATCTTAGATGTATGGAGAAACATGAGGGGATCTTTTCATTCCCATGATAAATTGAGTCTGCACTTCCTGCCCTGTATATTCAGTATATGCTGTCACATATACCATGCACAATTTTGCCTCACATTTTGACAGGGGACCATTCACACTGTATATGACTGTCATATGGTTGCCTGAGGTCTGTGGATAGTCTTATTAAGGACTGTTCAATGAGGTAGTAGGTGTTTTGACAGTTTTACATATAATAATTTCAAAAGAGACAATGACTCCCAAGCCTACAGTCCCTCACCTACAGTGTATTAAATGCCAACAGAGTGTTTATACTTCAGTGATACCACTTGATATTTCTAAATCTTTTTACTTCAACACTTTCCACCATGTAAGTTCATTTAAAATAGTCCAAACCACACAAAAACACTACCTTTAAAAAAGATTATTTTTTTTTGAAGGAACACTAATTTAATCAAAGAGGAACCATAGAGTGCGTCCAGATGGCAGGAGGCACATAAATTCAAGAGTGCAATCTCAGGTACATGGTTCTGAAGGCTGGGTAAGAAGCTTTAGGTCAAACAGCAGTGCTGGCACTCCTTTCGCTTCAGTTGCCTAAGTAGCATACTGCTGATGCCTGACACATTGTGTGGAGAAGTGTGTGTACACTGCTCACAACAACGCTGTGGCAGGATGCATGGTTTAAATATACCATGAAGGACACAATGTTCTGTGAAGCACATCTGATGAGGGTGGCGGCATAATGAACAAAGTACTTGAGTTGTACTGGTGTTTGTTCTTAGAAGGTCATGTTACAAGTAACACAGCAACACTTCTCAATGACATCATAAACAATGTGTTACACTGCAACTTACTCTTAACACAGATCACAGTCTTAAAATTAACATTGGAACGTCTTATTGTTTGAGTACATTCTTCTGGCTGGAATCAAATCACATTTATGCAACCATGTATATTTGTTTGCTAGAATAAAAAAATCCTTCTTGGTAAACGTGCAATTAAAAAATATAGACCACCTGCTGTCACACAGTTGGTCTTAGCCACTTCATGGAATGGAATGGACTGAATAAAGGAAAAAGGTGCAGCGTTCAGGATTTTCATCATATCTGGTGAGCTTCAGCCTGAAACAAAGTGTCAGTGTTGAACTGTGTTGAACAGTGTGAACTCAAGTATCATGGAAAACCTCCAGGATACCGGCACTCTGGAACCAGAGCTAAATATGCTTGCTTTACACCATAATACAGTTTTTTTCAACTGCTTAAGCACAATTTTGAAAAAAGGGCCCATATTTTCAAAACACTTCACACAATTAGCACAACACTACACCCAAGTAGCAGAACATCTCAGATCTTTTGCAAAATGAAACACTATTGGAAAAACTCTACAATGTTTTATAAAAACACTGTTTTGTTGTCATATTGAACACACATAAGTATTATTAGCTAACTCATTTTGAACAAGATAGACACTACTGCATTTATCCTAAAACACTTTTAGCATTTCCTAACAAAAAATTACACCAAATATGTTCACCAAACACCACATTAGATCAAATCTGTTTATCTTTATTTCCTGCAACCACTACAAACATGCAAAAAGAGGGGGGTAAAAAAAACTAAACATCTGTCTAGCTGCATCTGGCCACAGAGCTTCATCAACATCACAGGCTATGTTGTCATATGCAAGACACTGTGGAAAAAATCTTCTACAGTGTCAGATCCACCCTTGAATAGAGACAACATCAATCTGATTACATGTATCCTCTATAGCTTGAATGAGAGGTGCATCAACATATGGCTGTAGATCATAAACCTTTCACCGCCATGCAGAAAAAAACTCCTCTCTTGTGTTTAGGAAGGGAGAGTACGGTGGAAGATAAAGACGTGTAAATTATGGATGATCATGAAACCAATTTTGGACCAGAAGACTCTCATGTCCTCCATGTTTGTTGATGGCAGGTTAACTCACCTGTTCCTTTTTATCGTGCCTAAACCTGACTGGTGTGTCTATAATTAAGCACCTAAGTGTTTGTTCACCAGGTGGTTGTGTTTAACCAATTGGTTCATGAGTGTGGTTATTTGAAAGCCAGTGCTTTAACATGGACAAGTGTGTTTAGTGATTTGCAAATCACTGTGTGTTGAGTTTTGCAAGACGTGTGAAGCTGACAATGTGCTTAGTGTTGTGCAAATCTAGGCCAATGTTTTGCTAACTGAGTATAAAATTATGCCAAATGTGGGAGACTTTTGCTTTTAGTGTTTAAGCAATCAGAAAAAACTGTAAAATACTCCAAATACACTTGTATGTACTGAACAAACACTGCTGCACACATCAATGCCTAGGGCATACATGGCAAGAACAAAAGTGACTGTAGGTACTTCAATCTTTTATTTGACCTTGATAAAAAAAAATGCAGTGACCTTAGAAATCACAGCAGATCATAGCCTGTTTGTCAAACATATAAATATAAATACAAATTTCAATGAGAGAACAAGTACAGAGGTACCATAGAGATAAAAAGTGATTAAAAGAATGCTATGCATTAATAGACTGTGAGTTGTTTTGAAACACTTGCAAAATAACCTGAATTGAAGGTGGTGCCTCTTAGAAACAGCTGTAATGCAGGCAGTGTATTTTTAATGCCAGTCCCAAGTCCAGATAAACGGACGTCACATCAGGAAGGGCATCTGGTGTAAAACATTTACCCAATCAATGTGTGGACAACAATAATCCGCTGTAATGGCCCCTCATGGGAACAGACAAAAAGAAGACTCGTAGTAACAGCTGCGTCTCCAACCTGCTGATGTTAATAAAACTTAGACTAGGCCGGAGCACTTGTTAAACAGTGATAAATCAAGCGTTCAATCCTTCTTAATAAAACGTAAAAATAATGTATGTTGTTCCATCTACCTAAAAACACCTATTGGCTCCACATAATAAAGCAAACCAAGTACAGTGAAAACAAAACGTAAATATCTGCTCATTTCAAACAGTGGCAAATATGCATGTGCTATTATTTATGCAGATTTGCTTGTCTGAAATGAGCAAAAATTTACATTTTACATAATGGGAATACAAGCAGTACGGCACCAGCTAATCTGTACAAGACGCATTTTAGTTTGTGTGGTCTGCAGATTAGATAAAATAGAGATTAGCTTCTCTGCTACACTGCTGGCTGAGTCTTACAGTAGGAAATGACTCTCCAGTGGATTCTCCAGTTGGACCTACACTCAATAATGTTGTAGTTTGCTGAGCTATGGCAAGTCATCAAAACACAGGTGGATATTGTATTGACTTCAAATGTTCCAAAATTGTTTTATTAATCAGAATTTTTTGTAGATGCAGTCCAAAGACTTCAGTTTTAACCACACTGGGCGTAAAAAAGAAAATAAAAAGTCCAAATCAATCAACTCTGCTTAGATCCCAAACCTTCTTGTAGAAATGCTAAAAAACCTGTTTAAGTTAGTAGGGGCCACTGACTGGAACTGCTGAACTTGCATGTTCAGCAATACAGATGACATCATATCATGAGAAGTACCTTGGTGAAACATTCTCTTAAAGCAGATATAACAAGTCCTAACACGTTGCTAGAATCATTGATGTCTCTCTGAGAACAGTTCATGTATTTAGAAATGGTTCAAAGTCTTGATGAGTAAACACTTGCTTAGCAGAGGTAGGTGCAGTTGAACTTTATAAGCCAATTAGGACTAAGAAAAAGAAATATGGAACTTGCTGGCTACTGAACAAATGTCTGGTGCAAAGGATGGCAGGATAACCTCATTTCCTCATTTTCAACAAACTTTGCTTGAAGGAATGGGAACAGGAAGTGCAAAAGCATTTTTTTTACGAGAACCAAGCATTGTACTGACAACATGAGTATCCAAATTACTCACGTTCAATATACTAAGATTCAAGTGGACACTGCCATTGTGACAAATCAAGAGTACTGAACAAAGCAGAAGAACCGGCACTATTCATACTATCTACCGCAGTACAGCATAGCATGTTTTTGTTATCGTGAACAAACACACCTTTTGGCATAAGGTCACTATCTAAAGCTAATTCCAGGTTGAACTTGAAGCTAACATGACACTCTAGATGCCCTAGCTCTGCATCAACTAGTAGAAATTTGCTCTAGGTCTCCTAAAAACACAACATTGCACTGCGGTAGACAATTTCCTCAGCCCAGCCCTAAAACGAAGCACTACGCAGTTTTCCCAAAAATCTTGGAGTTCCTACTTCTTAACTGGGCAAATTTTAGGAGCAAACCTAAAATGTATTGTCTATTTCAATGCACTATGGAATATCCACCTGACTGAGACCATAAAACTTGGTTGAAAAATTATTGCAGATTGTATAAAAACTCACATTGCATTTCCATATCAGACATAGTATTTCTTTCTTAGCCTTAACTGCACATCCAGTGCCATCCTTTCCTTGCTGAGTAACTAAAAAAAAGTCTCCATATTTATGCCATACCTGTCAATTTGGTTTTGTAATCGGTACAGAACCAAGATCCTTTGTCAGACAGGAGCATAACCAACTTTGCATGTGGTCCACCAGAGATGTTTGCCAGCTTTTATTGTGATTTCTTTTGGTTGGTATAGTGCTACAGAGGTAACCGAGGCTTTGAAAGCAACCAAAACATAAAAAATTCCTCCTTTCTCCTTCTTTTTGTCAGTTGGCTCCATGTCATGAAACAAAACTGCATTTCCCAGTCTCATCAGCAGATCTAGAGCTGATCCAATTTCCCAAACATTTAACTAATTTTTCATAGTGGTTCTTCCTAGGCATTGACAATTATTACACAATGGAGAGGGAATAAAACAGCAACAAAAGGATCTCTGATAAAAGAAAAACAGTTCATTGTTTTGGAGGAAAATACAGTACCTTTCAATTTCCCACAGCCATCCACAGGCTTTTATAGATTTTTAATAAACATATTGCTCCCTCTGGGCTAATTCAGCTCTCTTTCCACATGCTCCAGTCTCAATCCCTTTCCCGATCCAACCCCTTTAACCCCCCTCTTGGTAGAGTTTCATCTCTGGCCATGCATAGCTGAAATAAATGGTGTCTGCTGGGCAGTGCCAGGCTGCGAAACGGGTGGCCACGTGGGCGGCTGGTGCATGTGGTGGTGGTGATGGTGTGTGTGGTGGCTCGTGGGCGAAGAAGGTGGCAGCCAGGCCGGCTGATGGCTTGGTGGTGAAGAGGCCCAAAAGGAACCAAAGCCTGGTGTGGAGGCGGGTGGAGGAGAGCAAGCCATAGAGACCTGGGTAGGTGCAGTGCCACCACCATTCGAACACTCTGAAGCCCGCATCTTGGAGAACATGGTGATGGCATCAGGAAAGTTGGGTGGTGTGGCTGGAGTGTTGCGTGGAGTGCACATCTAAAACAAGCAAAGAAAATATTAAATCAATAACTGAAATGTAGTCTGTGTAGCTCTCAATTTATGAAGCCATTATCATTTTCATATATATATATATATATATATATATATATATATATATATATATATATATATATATATTCATATATATAATTTAAGTCACTTGGGCTATTAAATTATGTTTAAAGACTGAATTTTGTAAAGTAAGGCTGTACCAATTCAACTAATCCTGATGCTGATACAGTTGCCACAGGTCGGATTTGGGCTACACAGCATACAGATCCAATAGCAGTGTTTCAATAGTAAGCTGTACTGAACTGTGTAGAAGAGTCTGAGCTCTTTCTTTTAAACGTAAGAAAAAATCAGGAACAAACTCTCTCTCACTTTGTAAAGCAACCTGTGTGTACTGAATTATTATTATTATTATTATTATTATTATTATTATTATTGAATGTAAATGCAAACATTAAAGCAAAAGAGCAAAAGTCATGAACTAACGCAAATTAAATAAATAAAAACGCAATTCACTTAAGCAGTAATTCACTCAAGGAACTTATATTTGAGTCAAACTTGTACAAATATCTGTTATCAGTATTGGACTGCAGCATGCCTAAAGCAGAGCACAAACTGTATTTTGATAGAACCTTTATTTCCAATATTTAAATAGGACCAAGAGTTGGTGTTCTGTATACCATGAGGTCAGGATATTTGCAGTTACTTTGAAACAGAAACTATGGGCATTAGCAGAGGCAACAAATGTGGTTTTACTGTAAGACGCATCTAACGCAGTCGTCCTTGTGGCATTGGGGAAAGTAGGCCAACTCATCAAAAGCCATTTCCGGGAGTGATAATTTTTCATTTAATGCACAAGGCACACATAGATGGAGAAAGGACCCTGCTACCAGGGTGAAGAGCTTTATTTAGAACACACAGCCACGACTGTTGCCATTGGTTTGCTAACATCTCTGCACACTTTCAGTGGAACTAATGCAGAATTTCAGAATATAATAATTAGGGGTGGGCAACATATCGAATATACTCAATTTATCGTGGCTTCTTCCATGAGCGATGTAGTAAATGACTATATTGTAGACAGCATGTACGTCCTTTTGAGTTTGGCTTTTTTGCCCTCTCAAAGCAGAGTGCTCACTCTCCCGCCCTTCCAGAAAACACAAGTGAAAATGAAGATTGACGGTGGGTTGGCGAATCAGCTGTCGGACTAGAGCGTTTCAATATTAAAGCAAAAGTCATCTCTAAGCATTTATCAGTTAAATCTACCCCTTTATTACAGACAAACCTGATATTTTAGTTGATAAATAACAACCAGCGTTTACAATACAGCTGTTTACTTATATTATTCTGGATGCACGTCCATCGCGTTATTGTGACACGGCTCTGAGTCACGGTACAGGAGATTGTGGGAAATATAGTTCTCTCCCAGAAAGAGAGAATATATCACAATGAATACTGTGTATCGCGGTATAATTTAAAAAATACTGTGATATTATTTTTAGGCCATATCACCCAGCCCTAATAATAACATACGTATATAACATAAGTCATTTGTCCACAGTCCCTCATTTTCTATTTTAAATAGACCAGATCAGTAAAATGCATAAGAAAGTATTTGGTACATTTGATTCTACAGGTTTTGTGTTCATTATCATTTTAAGTCATAATAATATATATATTTTAACTGGCTGTTTACTGCCAAAAACATCGCAATATTATATGAATGAACTATCTGTTATGCAATATTAAAACATTATGCTTGCATTTAAAATATAACGTTTGTAATACTTGTGATTGTAGATTACTGCACTAAAGCTCTGCGCGGAACTATTTTTATAATGCCACTCCCGCTGAATTTCTGACCATTACCGTCTACTCCTGCTGTTTGTCTGTCACTTCCACCCGCTCTCACAATATTTGCATCCAGCCACACCCAGACCCATTAATTGATATACTGTATGATGAAATACATTTATTTGCATTGAGTGTTATATTTAATTAGAACAAGAACAGAAAAAATATAGAAATAAAATGAAATGATACAAGGTAAAATCCCATAACTACATTAATCATATCAAGAAATAAGGAGTTAAAATGTAGAAAGTATAAAACAAAGTGAAAAGTGATAAAGAAACTTCTAACAGTGTTCATATAAGAATATGACACCATAAATTTATGTAGTGTTTTAGTGCGCCCAAGTGTTTTTGGCTTATAGCGAAATGCACGCATACCTACTTGGCCTGAAAATTTCAGACTTCTGTGACTTATAGTTCAAGCTACACAATCCGTTTGCATGTTATATGTTGTTGATTGAATTAATAATAATGAAATAAGTGAAATCACATAATAATTTGTTAAATAAAATAATAATAATCTACAAAAGTTCATATATGTTTGCAAACAACATTACAAAAATGTTCTATTATAACATGACATAATTCTATGAAGTGTTTTAGCGCCATATATTATTCAAATAGTACTATTCTATACAGTACTACTTCCCCCTTAGACAGCAGAAAACAACGCTAGTGTGTATATATATGACGTGTTACGCTGTAACAGCCGATTGCTTAGTTACTGGCTCCCAGTCACATGTGGCGCTTACATAAAAGAGGAAGAGATAGCTAGGCTAACCACAACATTACCATCGGTATTGCTGTAAACAGGTAAATAAGCTGTATTTACCCGTTTGGGGAATCTTGGATGTTCTCTATGCATGTGGGTTTTTTTGTTTCTATAGAGCATGTCATGCACAGTAGTGAACAGCTCTGCCTGCGTGCATGGTGCTGTCTGTGAGCGGGCTGGAGTACCGTAGCCTTCACCAGCACTATGACACTGTCACACAGTGGTTGCCACCTCACAGCGAGAAGGTCCTGCAGCGCACTATAAAACGCAATATACAAATAAAACTGAAGTGAACTGAACAAATGTGTGATAAATACAGTTAAAGCAGATGGCCACCTACGTCATGCTTAAACATGACTGAATCAGTCAACGATTTAGGAATGAAGACATAGCATACTGTCCGGCAGCACACTGGTTTGTTGTTAGATTGTGTTATGTCTGTCCTTCCTACAGCAGTCATAACAATGTCTGCCTTACCTAGTGTAAACATGACATCTCCCTGAAGGCCCCTTACAGCAAAAGATCCCTCAGTGGAGATCTGCCCAGTCATAGGAGAGCATGCCTATGACAATAACAGCCTAAATGCTGGAAATGGAGTAAGAGAATATGATTCTGTGTGAGTGCCAGAGAGAGAGTGTGTATGTGACTGAAAAAGAGAGAGAGAGGTAGTAAACCTTATAAAAGGATACGGATCCAGACATGTGAGCCAAGGCCCCAGTGGCCTAGCAAAATACTGCTCAGGTTACAATATTTCACTCTCTCTCTCACACACACACACCTGTGGCCAAAACAAAAACGGTTCACAAAAGTACTCCTACTTCCTTAATCTGGATCTAGGGAAAATCTATAATTGCGCAGCACTAAAATGTGTCCAACTGTGGCAATGGCAAAACAGGTCCAGAGATCAGTTATGGAAAGCAGGCTAAGCACTCAATGAGTATGCTTTATAAAAACTCCATACAAAACAAACATTAATAAATAATACTCTAGTGTGAAAAATTAAATAGCCTTTCACAATTGTAATCTTGGTTACATCGGTCTCAATCATTTTTTCACGTCTTTTTCTCTGCAGATGCATTTCTTAACAAGATGACTCATTAACAATCACCCTAGAATGATTCTCTCTTACCAAATGGGGCTTTTAAAGTAACTTAATTTAAATCAATTGCATTTATGCATTTTTAATTTCATAATTATAATGACAGAATGTTGGACCTGAACTTTTCCTAAGTCCCACTAATATACACTGATTCATTAATTACCCGAACCAGTCAATCCCTATTGGGGTCGCAGGGACCAGAGCCTATCCCGGGACTATAGGCGCGAGGCGGGAATCAACTTTGGGTGGGCCTACTTGCTGTGAGGCAGCATCGCTAACCATTGTGCCACCACCAACCTTACATGTGAACTGTAAATAAACTTACCATCTGGTGGTGGTGACTGGGAATGTTTGCTTCCTGGAAAAAAGAGCTTAGAGCAGTCTGTGGAGAGAAAGAGAAGGTGACAAAGAGAGATGAGATGTGAGAGCAAACTGTGTGTGTAAAAGTGCATCAGCAAAGGAACCTGAGGTAACAACCTTTAAACAAATCACTTTGATTTTATAATCTATAATGGGAATAGGGGAAAACGTTACTTTAAAAGAGGTTTCTTCTTCATTTGATCCACAGCTCGGGGAGGCAAAACTATTCCTGAATTACTAGTTTAAGAAGGATGTAAAAATCTGGTGAATACTGGAACTGTAGATACCGTGTAGATAAATCTGGTCTATAAAAAACAAGTTTATCGAACAGGTTCAAATCTGCTTAAATATATTGGAATTAAGGGGCATAATAGAGAAACACTCCCTAATTTGTGGTCTTTGAAAGCATGTGATGGGTGTGCGGACAAGGAATGCGCCAGTTAAAATATTTCAGTGCTTGTCTTTGGGTATCTGGTAAATTTGTGTGACATTTAGTAAGGTGCGTGTTTACAGTCTGGAAGAGAGATTCTTTTATGTCCATGGAAAAAAAATCTCCAATTTAACATGAATTACAGTTCAACTGTAAACCTTTAAATTCAGCAATAAATAAAACAAGAACTGAAATTCCAGTATAAAGTGATAAACTGTGGCAAATTACAAAATTGAAACACCATGTCACTAAACCAATGCAAACAAACCTGAATTCAATTCAGTTATTTGAGTCTGTATCAAATTGATATATGGTATTAGTATCAGATTGCTACACTGTTCACTGCTGTGCAGCTGCACTCGGCACTTTAAAAAACAGTCTCATTGCACCTGTTATCTGTCTTTAGAATAATTCTGTAAACTCAGGTTAAACTTCAGTACATATTTTTATTCAATATATACATGGAGATACACCTGTACCCGGCTTGGGTCTTAAATCAAACTTATACTCCATGCCTTCTGCACATATGTAACTTTATTGTTATATAAGAAATTGTTTATTTTTTAATCTTTATTTCCCTTTCCTCCTTATTTAAGTTTGTATTTGTATCTCTATTTTGTTTTTTAATTTTTGCATAAATTTTTAATTTTTGCCTAAATGCACGGTTAAAAGAGCAGATCAGGATACATTTCACTGCATGTTGTACCTGTATAATTTGCATGTGACAAATAAAGAACCTTGAATTGAATTGATCTTGAATTGATTGCTGCATTTCTAAAGAGGAGCATTCAGCTGTCGTCAGAAATTTACATACACTGCCCTCCAAAAGTTTGGAAATGCCCCTAGCAAAGTGGGGTTTTGGACGATATCAGCATAAATCCTCATCATTTTTGGTGCAAATACATTAAAGTAACTTGATATTATCTTTGGATACCAGCAATAATAATTTTTATTTTGATTACATAATAATGTAGCTCAACCCAATTTAGCTACTATGGGAGGCACTGGACCATGATGTCCGTAAGAAGTGTCCAACCAGTGTGAATCATCTTTGGGCAATCCTTCAGGCGGCTTGGAATAATATCAATAATAATTGATATAATAATATGGAAGTCAATGTTTGAATAAACTGACAGCTCGGATGGCCAGATTATGCAGAGCTGTAATAGCTGCTAATGGTAGATATTTTGATGAATCCAAAATTTAAGTATTTTCTATGTATAAACTGCTTAATAAACTGTTTATGCAATAAAATATGTTTTCGTAGTTTGTGTTGCCCCTTATCAGTGCAACAGTATCACAAATTTAAAAGGATTCATGGCAATACTGTCTAAAACCCCACTGTTTTAGGGTGTTTCCAAACGTTTGGAGGGCAGTGTACATTCAGGCCATAATGATTAAGCAACACACAACTTCAATGATTTTTTAAAACAAGAAGTGCGTGCACAAGCTTGACTTTATTTAACAGGATACTGATCCCAACACACATCAAAACTGGTTTTGGAACGGATAAAGCAGGCTAACATTCAGCTTTTGGAATGGCCTTCCCAAAGCCCCAACCTCAACCCTACTGAAAATTTGTGGACTGTGCCTAAAAGCAATGTCTGTGCCAGGAAACCAACCAAATAAAATAAACTACCAATTCTGCCAAGACGAGTGGTCAAATATCAACCTGGAATTATGCCAGAAGCTAGTTGATGGCTACCAAAAGTTTCTGATTTAGGTGAAAGTTAAGGGACATTTAACCAAATAATAGTTGGGATGTATGGATATATTTGAGCCTGTATGTATCATTTTGACCATGTGTTGATTAGAGAATGTCCTAAATAAATTCAAACTTGTGCACTAAATTCTTGTTTAAAAATGTTGTGCCTGTAAAAATATCTGAAGCTTTAATGCAAGTAAATACCTGGCCTGCTCTCTCTTTAAAAATCTTCTACACTGCTGTCCTTTCCTGCAGAGTACAGTTTTTGTTGCCCCCCTCCCTGGTTTGTCACCTTACCCTAAGCCCAATACTTCTCCTCTCTGGTTTGACAACACAAGCAGCTCTTATTGGAATGTCTGCTGCTCGACGTGACAGACATATCAACGGGAACGAGCAGAACTGCTATTGTCTTCAGTGTTAACAGCTCCACAGAGCTTCTTTGTCATTGAAACCTTTTTCAGCCCCCTCATTCTTTGCCCTCCCCCAATGTCACTTATGTATATGCAAATTGCTCTCATCTAAGTGCTGCTCTACTGCTCAATTTCTTTGACTGTAAAAGTGCACACAAACACCAACACTTTCATGTTATGGTAGATTTTGAATGATTCCAGGAACAATTGTTTTTGCTTATGTAATCACATCAATGACTACAATAGAGACACTTCAACAAATTGTAGACTTTGAAAGTGTGCGTCAAGGTGTGTTTTCTACAAAAGATCATAGAGTACAAGGAACGCGCTGATTCTATATTTTCAGTCCGATACAGAAATTCAGTCCTTGGGTATCATGTCTCACACTGGTTTCATTCCTGTGCAAAGTAACATTAGGCTTGAATAAAACATTGCTTTCCTAATCTTTTCAAACTAAATTTAATAAATACATTGGTGCATTCCTGCACCTAGTAACAGTAAAGTGTATTGATAACAAGCAAAACACTGGAGGTATGTATTAGGGTTGAGTGACACATACTGAAATCAGTATCATGATTATTTAATTCTTTCACATTTATCAATGATTTATTGTTTATGTATTTGTTCATATGTTTTCAAGTTGGGAGAAGTGGAGACATATCTCCACATAAGGACTCAACATGAAGTTTATTAATGCATGCATTATGGAATTTTAAAAATTAACTAAAAAGGTTGGTTTTGTTCAATGTTGATAAGATTGGCTAAGCCCTAGTGTCATCTTCACTGGCTTTAAGATTCAAAGGGTAGGAATAAGATGACTGAATCTTCTATTAATGCATCACAATATAACAATACACGTGTTTAAAACAGTAAACACAAAATATGTGGGCACGGAAACGTATTTCAGAGGACTGCTCTGGAATACACCGCCACCACCACTATTCTCTGTGAGGGCTTCTACTGCATCCCAAATGACATGGTCATTAAACGGTCTCCTGGCTTCACATATTATCTACACATTATGGCAGCCATACCGATATAGAGTCTCAGATACGTTTTCACACTATACTTTACCAAATAATTGTCTACATTCAGGCAGAGTTTAGAACTTTTAATCCTGGGTTAATCCCCTTGTGAAAGTTCAGCACTACAGTAGATCAAAGGTATGTAAAGTTAAACACTAAGGAGAATACAACTGAATTTTCTTAAACTTGTTACGTGGTACATGAACATTACATATTGTGGGTACTACGGAGTGTTTCCACAACTCAGATATTTTGTGTGAAAAAGTCTGACTGTACACTTTGGATCAATGATTACAAATAAAGTTATGTATACTAATCTGAGCAGCGTAAAGCCACACACATTAACATGTAGCTACAGATCATGAGGAAACTTTACCCCAATAAACCACCTGGTCAAGTTAGAGTTGTTTAAACAGATTAGTCAGTAGAAGCCATTCTATAGGAACCATATGGAGACTTGAACTTACTAAGAAGTTAAAGAGCTGCTACACATTTGTAACAAGTGGCCTAGTTCTATCGTAGGACCAGAAATAAATTAAAGACTGGTCTAAGACTGCATACACCAACAAAGTGTAATAAACTTTCACAATTTGTGGTCATGCAGTTCTAAGTAAAACTGATGTAAACAAAGCATTTGAACAGAGGAAAAGGCCAAATAGAGGACAGAAAATTAGTTCAACAGAAAATTAGAAATGGTTGTAAACAGGTTTTTTATATATAATAATTTACCCTTAAATTATAATAGATTATACTTGTAGATGTGTTAAATATAAGATACACATACATATTGTGACTCGACCAGTAACTATTTTCCAAAAACACAACCAACAATCAATTTGTGATACTTGATGTTTATGATCACCAAACAATAGACATTTTGTTTGGTCCAATAATGGCTGACCAGTCATGTTTTTGGTCAGGTACTGAGAACTAAAACTCGCCAGTTAAAGCCACCATTTCACGTCACGTTACATATGTACGTAACTCGCCCTACTCGTCCAACTAATAAATTGTTAGTGCTTTGAGGTTGTGTACTTTTGTCTCCGAGGCTTATTTCATTTTCATTCTCTTTGTACACAAACAGTGCATCGTTGGTACTAACTCTGTCCTGAAGCGGAAATGTTTTTTACGAACAAAAGAATGTAAACAAAACAAACAGTTTCACTGTATATTGCAACACCCGTAATCCTCCACGCATCTCCTGATTAAAGAAAACCAACTGTAAGGTCTAAAAGGTCCATTGCTCAATAATTCATTTGAGGTTAATGGCAAACGGGTGTAACGTCTAATGTATGATTTCAGTGAAGATCTGCTTGGCAAACGTTTACTTCCTAAAATGGTCGCGCCAAAGCATGTATCGATCTGGTCACGTTGACGGAGTTTTAAAATCAAAGATAACTGTGATGTGGAACTTTTTCATAGAAGTAGACAGTCTGCTAACACGCTGATTTAGTAATCGTACAGGGAGGGTGACGGTGGGAAGCATAATGTTAAAAGCGTAAAGAACTTAAAGAAGATTCATCTACCTGTACGAAATTAACGATTCCGTTTTTTGTTTGAAATTTAATACCGAAGTGACATATTAATGGTGGTACAGTGAAGAACATGGCACGGTGGGACAATGCTTGCTTACCTCACAACCACATTCTCACTACGTCTTCCGGATTAAACACGCATGCTTCAATTGTAATACAAATCACACGGTTGAAACTACACGGTAAACCGTACAGTCACAGCAAATGTATCCCGGTTCTTTAATACAACAAAATGCTTTTACACAAGTAAATCTGACCAACGCAAACGCGAAAGCCTTATCAAGTAAGATTTTTAAGATTTAAAATACCCAGCAAGCTACCTCGAATTGCCAGTGCGCCGCCTGAAGAAGCTGCTTTGCCTGATCAGCGGCACAACCAGCAGTCAAAACAAACTGGTTAATCATCACTTGATGCCTCAGTTCGTCCATATTGACGGACATGATCGCTTTTCACACTTCCAGGACCTCTTGCGTGGTACAAGATATGATTAAACAAACAGTAGCGTAGTTTGTAATTCCCGAAATCAATCCGTGCTGAGGCCTCGCTCCCACTCATCGGCCGTTCTTCTTCACTAACAACAAATGTTCTGTCATCACTAACAACAAGTCCAACTCGGAGCCTGATTGGATAGAATGGAAAGCGAACTACTACATAAGACTGCCCCATTGGCCAGGCGGCACACTGACAGTCGGTTCAAGTGACGTGATTTTAAACACCTCGTTCTCAGTAATTGGACACTGGGAGATTATAAGCAAATGACCTTATTGGCTAGATAGCAGGAAGACATTTGTTCCCAGGATGAGAGAGGTGACTATTGGTTAGATCAAATTCACGAAAACGTCACACAAAGGGTGCGTTCGACATGGGCTTGGGTCTGTCTGCAGCTGACGTGACGTAGCACGAGATCTTCCGGCGACTGCAGGGGCGGAGAATAAAGTGAGAATAAAGTCTAACCTGTTTTGCTAGAATGGCCAAGGACTATTTATCTAAAGAAAATTATCCCAAAAAAGTAATGACAATAGTGTTTGACCCAACTAATTGCCTCAAACAAGTATCAGCAAATAAAAGCTTATTGTGTCAGTCCTTAGCCTTTCTGCCTTTTCTTTGGACACACACAGTGCCAAAATGTACCCTCAGAATAAGCTATAGTGCTTGAAACAATTTCGGTTGCCATGGCTCAAGTAACGCAAATTTTAAGCCTTTATATAGGCCCAATCATCTACCCAGAAACACAACACCACTATAGAACTGCATAATCAGTTGACAATATATTCATTTAGGAAATTCAACTGTGGAACTGTTGAAGATTGAATGGGAAACCCGCACATCGGTTTAATTTTGTGTGATTTCATGTCTTTATTTGTTAAAAATTAGCATATGGGCATTACCCTCAATGTCAGAGTAGTTTGGCAAACCGTTACACACTGCTTATTTACTCAACAATATGTTAAGTGATGTTAACAGATGTTCTAAAATATCAAGCTAGACAGATGGCACTCAGTTAAATCAAAGTAATATTGTGCTGTTTTCACTGTACATGCTCAGTTATTTGTAAACATGGAATTAGTTTTCATTGTTTTGCGGACGATACACAGTTATATGTATCGGCTAAACCAGAAGACAGACAGCAACTTCAGATAATGGAAGAAGTGGACATCGGACAACTTCTTCCAGCTAAATCTGGTCAAGATTGAGGTTCTTCTTACTGGCACTAACGCCACCAGAAGTCAACTATCTGACATCAGGGTCAATCTTGATGGATTGTCCATTGTACCAAGTACTGTTGTTAAAAACCTTGGTGTTACTTTAGACTCCAGTCTTTCATTTGATGTACATGCTTCTAACATTAGTCGCACTGCCTTCTTTCAACTCCGTAATAAAGCCAAACTAAGAAACTTGCTATCATTTCAAAATGCAGAGAAAGCTCTAAATGGTCTTGCACCGCAGTATGTGAGTGACCTCATTTGCAACTACAGTCCGACACGTACGCTTCGATCGCAAGATGAAGGTCTTTTAGTAATAAAGAACAGAATAAAGAATGTTACCATGGGAGGGAAGGGCATTTGCTCATAAAGCACCACAGTTGTGGAATAAACTTCCTACTAGTGTTCGGAGCTCAGAAACAATCTCTACTTTTAAGTCAAGGCTTAAGACTTACCTGTTCTGTCAGTCTTTTGGATATTAAAGTCCCTTTTTTCTTAGATAAAGGTGAGATCTAGGGGTTCATTTGAGATTAAAGGTGAAAGGGGGGATTGGTGCTGTCATCCTACCACTCTTGCTGATCGCTCGAGTTTGCAGACGGTGCTTTGGTGCGATGCCGAGACCCCTGGAAGCCCTCGTGTCTGTGTTACCTTCCAGCTCTCCCTTATTAGCCAGACTGCCATAATTACTTTAGAACTGCCGGAGGCTAGGTTTGGGCACTTAACTCTCTTCTCTCTCTTCTTCTTTTTTGAGCTGTTCCCGAGCTGATCCCGAGAGACACTTGGCCGACTGAAGCCTCACTGGAAATCTGAGGAGTTGTATCGAGCTGATGCTTGACCACCTCAACCCTACCGAGCTGATGCTGACTGACTGAACTCACCAGGACTCCCTGGAGACGTCCTGAGCTGATGCTTGACCATCTCAACCCTCCCGAGCTGATGCTGACCGACTGAACCCACACCAGAATGGAGACATCATGAAACCAACTGGGATTTGGACCCTACGGACCTCAACTGAATTAGCAGTATAATACTGAACTAATTTTAGCTTAATGTGGCTGAGAGGGTCCTGCAAGCGGCCCAGTAACAACTTGGGATTCAAAAACATCCCTCGGACTATCTCTGTATCTTTGCTTCTTTAAATAACTAACAATTCATCTTGAACTAATGCTTGCTGTATATGAAATGTTCGTGTGCCCGGTCGTCCAGAGGAGGATGGGGCCCCCCTCTGAGTCTTGGTTCCTATTAGAGGGAGTTTTTCGTTGCCACTGTCGCCTTAGGCTTGCTTGTTGAGGGGTTTAGGCCGGTTATATGTAAAGTGCTTTGTGACAATGAGCACTATATAAATAAATTTGAATTTGATAATATGTGGGGTGATGCTAGATGTACACTTTTCAGCAAGAAAATATTTGATGTTTTTGGTTCTAATAAGCATACACATAAGAATAGAATATAAAATAGAAGGGACACTGCCAGGAGGATGTAGATAAATCTATAAAAAATATCACCTGCATGCACATTACTTCTTTTACAACAACCAACTCCTCATTCAAACTGTTTTCAGTGGGGAAAACCCCCCCAAACTATTGTGTATGGTGGCCCTGTCTAAAAAGATAGCTGGCAGAAAAAAGATCAAAAACGTATGTTTCAAGGATTCAAAGTTTTTAATTGTCATACCTGCAAAGTAAAGTGTACAGAGTAAAATGCAATTCTTACTTGAATGCTTTCTTTCAGAATAGATGATTAGACAAATAAAGCAGTGTGACATTACAGTAACTAACAATAAATATACAAATATTATTTGTATAAATATACAAATAACTGTTGGTGGCGTAACGGTAGGGTGTTCGCCCCGTGGTCAAAAGGTTGCAGGTTTGAATCCAAGGCCGGTAAGGTGACCACTGAGGTACTCATGAGCAGGGCACCATCCCCAAGCACTGCTCCCTGAGTGCTTGTTAGCTTCCCACTGCTCCCTTATGGATGGAGTTAAATGCAGAGGTCACATTTCGTTGAGGTGCACTGTATGCTGTGCTGTGTTCACAATGACAAATAATCATTCACTTTCACTAACAAAAACTAAAGTGTACTATAAAAGTGAGCATTTCTTTTATTTATTATGTTTTATTGTATTATTATTTGTATTTATTTTAACTTTATTTTGGAAGGTTAATTGTCTGAAAACCAGTTCTCACTGCTTCACATTCTTTTCGGGAGAACTAGCTGATACCTTTGACACACAAAAAAAACAAACAAACATGAAAACATCCAAAACCAAAAAGAAAAAATTAAAAACAAAAAACAAACAAACAGATAAACAAAAAGCCTTAGTCACTAAGGTGGAAAGATCTCAGGAGGAGATTTGTTTTAATGGCTTTGGGGTTTGCTGAAAATTGTAGTGTAAAAATGAAGAGGAGTGACTTACTGTTGGTATATTTACATTTGTCAGTGAAATGTTTAGCAAAAAAAGAAAAAAAAACCAAACCAAATTCACATTATTAAATACATTGCCTTCATCTTTGCTAAAGTCATGAGAACCAAATAGGATATGTTTAAAAGAAAATTCCTTTGAAATCCTGTGCATAATAGTGATAGCAGGATCTGTCCAGAACTTAGAATAATGAAGACAAAACCAAAACAAATGCACAGAGGATTCTTTCACAGAATGAACATGCATCAGTAGCCAAGTTTCCATCCAGTTTTTTGCGACGTTTTGTTATCGACAAACAGAATATACGTAAAAAAAATGTGCGAAATTTGCTGTCTCCAGCCTGTTTCCATCCAACTGGCTTTTTATCGATAAAATGGTGTGCCCAAAACGAACTGTCGCATAGGTTTTGGTGTATCGCAAAAAAAAAATCTGCCCCTGAGCCGTTTCCATACATAATTTTGTGTATGTCGCAAATTATCTACCTTTTGTTTTCCACGTGACACCCCCCTCCGCTAAACAAAGAAACAAAGTGATGGAGAGATTATTCAGACAGTTTTTCGAAATTTGCCAGCTTACTGTTATTTCAGTTTCACAAATAATTGGAATTGTACAAATATCCGAAGACGACAGCAGAATGAAGCAGTTGCTTGTCTGATAGCCCTAGAGCTCGAAGAAAGTACCCCAGTCCGACGAAACCCACGTGATGAAAATGTATCATGTGACACATTTATTTGCGTTAAAGCCCTTTTTTCCGATAAAAAGTGTTTCCAAAGTAGTTTTTGCGACATCTGAAGTATCGATATAGAAGTTATGCGCTAAAGTTAAACGGAAAAATATTATGTCGACATTTACAAAATTTTATCGATAATTAGCATTTCCATCAGCTATATCGGTAAAAATTTGAAGCGCTAAATATTTTTTCGCAAAAACTCCTTGGATGAAAACCTGGCTATTGAGGACTTTTTTCTTTCTTGAAATAGCAGGTAACGCATCGGAACTTCCTGGGATACAATCGTCACACACGTCATGCGTGTCCCTAATTTTCTTCAGCCAATAAGGGCAAAGGTCTGTCGTCATGGAGGCGGTTCCCAGCTTGTGCAGCCGGTCGAGAAGCCAAATGGTCAGTTGTACAGCTACTCAGAATTCCTTTCACTTTACTCCAAGAGAATTTTCCATTGTGTTTGATGCCATTCCTTCAGGTATGACTATGCTGTTAAAAGGGTTTTCCTATCCAACTCGTTTGGTACCAGCAGCTGATCCCGGTGACATGTATGTGGGTAAAATGTGTTTTTCGTCTAGTCATAACAATAAAAAAGTTAGAATGTTATTTTAGCAAGGAATTGTAACGAGGCCTTATGTGGTTCCTTACTGGAATGGTGTTGTTGGTGATATTCTTTGGAAAAAGGTTTCGTCTCTGCCTTTAAAATATCTTTTAACTAATAAAGTGAGAGAAGTATCATTTAAACTTCTTCATAAATATTGTCCAAGTAAACTTTTTATTTCTTCCACGTTTAAGAAGGACATGGACACTTATTGCTCTTTCTGTAATTATGCCCCTGAGACTGCCATTCATTTGTTCTGGACATGTTCATATACTGTTACTTTTTGGTCAGATGCTCTTATGCTTATTCAAAAGTCTTTTAAAGGTTTAAATTTCTCCTTCAAATATATTCTTTTTGGAATTGTAAATTGCAAAAAGGAGGAAGGAGACAAATATTTTGTAATACATTTTATGTTCATCTTTGCTAATGTAGTGGGTCGACTGGGTGAAGCCCCGCCTCCCAATGACTCCGGTGATTACAAGCAGACTGATACACCTGTTGGTGATTTAAGTGTGCCGCATGCCTCAAGCGTGTAAGCGTCTTTGTAAACTGCCCTCTAGTTTTGGAGTTTCTTACGGTGGGAAGCCCGTTGGATTTGTCGCTCCCTTTGTTGGAGATTGCTCTGTTGCATGGTTCGTGTGGGTAGGTCCTTCCTTCATTGCCCTCTCTTATTATGTGTTTTACAATGCAGTGTGTTAAGGGCTTTTGTTTCGGTCAGTGATGTGTAAAAGGAGAATAGTGGTACCGCCGGTTCCTGCGAGCAACCGGCAATTGTTTGGTGAGTGATTATTGGTGCTATTAAATTTTATGTCTGTTGTAGCTGGATTTTAATGTAATATTCTGTTTATCTTAGGGATTGTGGGCTCATTAGCTGGTCATATAGGGGGCTCACTGCTGCTTTGCCGAATTGTTTTTCTACTCCGTGTTTTTCTACTTTCTGTTGCGTGGAGTATCTGGAAGCGTTCCCAGCTTCGTTACTGGGGTTGCTGGGCCCTGGTCACTGCACGCTTCTACATGGGCATTCTGGGTGGCAGTGGACGTCGACCGAGTTTATGATTTTCCCGTGACTGTATATCTGTGTTGGTGTTGTGGTTTAGCTTCTTGTTGTGTCGTATTTAATAGATTTATATTATATATCTTCTAGAACCTCCTCCCCGCCCCAGATCTTTCAGTGGGATTTGGGTAGGTTAATGTGTGAAGTTGGTTTCTTTTCTCTTTTTTGGTGGGTGTGTTTAATTTGTTTATCCTTTTGATTTACACCAGTAGGCGTTCTAGTTGCTGCAGATTGCTGGTTCCTGCAGTAGTTTGCTCTTACCTCCTTTCTTTTGGTGTATATTTTTGTCTAGGTATAATTGTGTTTATTTGGAGTGTATATCTATTATTAGGGGGCCATGCAGTGGAACACTGCGTGATACCCTATTGCTATTGTGTCGGTTATTGTGTCGTTTTTTCTGCCTTAAAAGCAGCGTTGTGGAAAAAAGCTTTGAAATTGCTTGGAAGTAGGTCGATGCCACCACTACTCAGGCAAAAATTGCACCAAAATAAGCTATTTTGCAATTTTCCCAAAAAATTAGCATTTTGTCGAATAAATGTTTAACCGTAGCTCTGATTCTCAAAAATCTTATCTTATTCTGAATGAAAATGAAATCCCATCTTTTTCGAACTCGTCCCTGGATTTTTGTCCAATCTGCATGCAACTGGTATCATTTGAATCCCAAGACACTCTTTAGTATTATCGAGCACATTTTTAATTTGGAATTCTTCATTTTTCTGTAATATGCAAATAAATGGGCTCGGCTTGGCGTAAGACTGCAAACTGCATACACCGAGTGTCATAGAAGTCGGCTCTGGGTGGGCAACAGCTTTGAAATTTGGCAGGTAGGTCCTTGACTCTACCCAATACTGAGAAAAAAGATGCGCCACTTTTGCTTATATTTCCAACAGTTTAAACCTCCGTACTATTCAGGCAAAATAATTGCACCACTCTACCACTTAGTGCATGCTAATAAGCTATTATCGTTTTCATGTAACTTTTGAATCGTAGCTCCGATTCTTAAAATCTTATACCATCTTATTTTCTTGGAGTCCAAGACGAATCTTAATAAACCCTCTCATCTATTTTTCCCATATTGGATTTTTCTTTAGTCGGCATAACTAGTCAACTAGATCCTGGATTTTTGTTCAATCTGCATGTAACTGGTATTATTTGAATCCCAAGACATTCTTCTTTTGTTATTATCGAGTATATTTTTAATTTAGGTTTTCATTTGGCTGTATTTTTTTAAATAAATGTGCTCAGCTTCATATAGTAATGCAATGCCACACACTGAATATCATAGAAATCTAGCTCTGAGTGAGCTACCGCTAATTTTCATAATATGAAATCATATTATTTAAATCTCAACAAATTCTTCTTTTAATAGTTGTGAGCACATTTTCATTTACCTATTCATGGCTGTATTATGTGCAAATCAATACTACAAAACAAATTCAGCAAGACATGTTTGAATAAGGAAACTTTACTATAATTTACAGTTTTTAGACACTCTCTAATAGTAATTATTAAGCCCCATTTTCAGGTGTTTCTTTATATGGCTGCAAAAGCACAAAAGCTTCAAAATTAGATATCCTTATTGGCTCCGTAATAAACTATTTTAAAGTTAGCCTAATATGTTTTGAACCGTAAATACGTAAAAAAAAAAAAAAGACGAAAGATATAAAATCTCAACATGTGTGCTTCAATTCATAAAAAACTGATAAAGCTGCAAACTGCATGGCCCCTGTAATCACTGCTTGCAGTTATTTCATCTTGTGTTGTGTTTGCTTTATTGCTTCAGGAGCTGAGAGCCCAAGGTGGGGAGGCCAGTGCACCTGCGGTGGTGACTCGCTGTTGTGCGCTGTGCTTTATCCTATTTTACTTTTTTTGGAAGTATCTGTGTGTGTGTGTGTGTGTGTGTGTGCGTGTGCTTGTAGCGCATGCTTTTGGGTGGCACTCCGCCTGGCCATAGTGATTTGCCGCCCAACTGGTAATAGTTTTTGATTTATTTATATTTGAATTTATTGTGTGGTTGTGTCTGTTAGAGTTAATATGATGTGATGCTGAGCTGCAGTGTATTTGATTCTTTTATTCATTATTAATGAAACCGTTTTGATATTGGAACCACGTCTGTTGTCATTAGAAGTGAACTTACTTGTATGCCTTTGTTGGGACAGCTTACTAGGTCTCTGGGTATAATTCCCCAGAGTGGCGTAGTCTGGCTTTTCTTTTTAGCGTATCTTCATGCCACACTAAGTTTCACATTCATAAATGTAATTTTACTAAATGTAAACCCCTCTTCTTGATTTTCAAGAATGATCTTTTAAAATACTTGGAAGTATTAAAGGTCAGAAATGCTAACGCTGTTAAATTCAAGATTCCAGTTCTTTATTTACATCGCGTGCAAGTTATACCGTTACAACATGCATTGAAATGTATCCTGATCCGCTCTATTAACTGGCAATAGACAAGGAAAAACAAAGACAATGCCTGAGCCACCAAAGACTAACTTAAATAAAGGGAGTTGAGGGTAACAGAGGCGAAAAAAATAAAAACTATATATAATACAATAAAAGAACATAAAGTTACATGTGCATAGTTTACCTGAGTTGCATAATGTGCTAAGACAGAACCGGTGCAATGAAATGATTTTTAAAGTGCCAAGTGCAACTGCAGCATTATACGTAGCAGACAGAGTAGAGCATGTGATATTGGACAGTGAAATGTGGCAGCCAGTATAAATGATTATCACAGTTGAGGTTTATATAACAGTCAGACAGTATAAAAGTTATCATAAATAATATGAGGTATGTATTGCTTGCTTGATAATATCAGGGCAGAGACAGAAAAGGCATGTCCTTGTTTAAATACGGATGACTGAGGATAAAACTCCTCCTGAATCTCTCTGTTTTAAGCCGCCAGTGGTCATGAGAAACAACCTTCTGCCTGATTGCAAAAGATGAAAAAGTCTTTTCCTGGGTGAGATAGGTCTTTTATAAGCCTGATTGCCCTGGTCCTACATCTTGGAGTAAATGTCCTGCAGGAAGGAGGCTGATGTGCAGCAGCGCTCACTGCCGGATCTCTCTCTGGAGGCTTTCTGGTCCTGGGTACCCAACTGTTCCGTACTGTGAATTCACACATGTCCCGGCTGAAGTCCACCACCAGCTCCTTCGTCTTGCTGGCGTTCAGCTGGGCAGTTTCACCAACACCCAGAGTGCCGATTCTCCACCTCATCGGCCGTAGAGCCATCTGTTGGGGAATTAACCCCCAACACCACTGTGTCATCCATAAACTTGACTTAATGTTGTTGGAGTCATGTGAGTGGCCACACAGTCCCAAAGTGTATAGTGATACAACAGCGGGAAGGCACACACCCTTGAGGAGCTCCTGTGTTGGTGGTGATGCTGCTGGAGACACACCTGCCCACCCGTACCACCTGAGATCTGCCTGTGAGAGTCCAGCACCCCGTGCACAGGTGTTGAGTCCTGGGTCTCTCAGCTTGGTAAACAGTCTATAGGGCACTATTGTGTTGAATGCTGAGCTGGAAGTGGAGTAAGAGCAATCCTCACGTGGTACCCTGTTTCTTGTCACGTGGCTGAGGAGGTGTGCAGGGCGTGGGAGATGGCATCACCTCTGTAGATCTGTTGTTAAGGCGGTAGGCAAACTGGAGTGGGTCCGTTGCTTGGGATGGTGGAGGGAGATGATGTGCTTGATCAGTCTTTCAAACACCACTTAACTACCGATGTCAGTGCAACAGAGGCGGTAGTCATTCAGGCATGAAAGGTTTGTTGTTCTTGAGCGCAGGGGGCGATGGTGGATTTTTTGAAGCAGGTGGGGACCGCGGACTTAGCAAGGGCTTCGTTGAAGATGGAGTGAACACACCTGACGGTTGGTCTCGCAGCAATACTGTGGCGCCGGAGATACCGTCTGGACCCGCGCCTTCTGGTGTTCCGCCCTCCTCCGGCGCTTGTAGCGGGCGTCATGCTCTGCTATGCTGATAGCGTCACTGTCAGTCGCCCGGCGGCTGGTAGCAGTAGCACCTGGCTAACCTCGAAGTGGTATGTTGCAGTTTGAATATTTTAATATTTAGTGTTAGCTTTTCTTTGCCATACTGTGTGTGTGTTTCTGTCCCCCTCGCTCTTTTTGTGTATCACTGTTATTTGTAAATATGTTGACTGCAAAATAGGAAAAAAGCGGTCGGCGCTGTAGATCTTAAAAATGCTCTCGCCAGAGATTTTGTACCATGTGACGCTGTGTGACGTGGTGACAGCGCCCGATGAAGATAGACAAAAAAAAATCTAACCATGATGCATTGTGTCAATACCGGAATCATTGCTTTAAATAGCGCTATGTGACTGCATGAAGTCGGCGCACCCGATATGTGTTGAGTCAGACCTGGCAAAATCTGAGCAGGGCTGACTCAAGCCTTTATGAGGCCCTAAGCAGAACTTTATTTGGGAGCTAAAGTGCTGGAAACCTATTGTTGTTTTGTTGGGATTATTAGGTGTCCAAGCATGAAGTCCGTCTGTTATTGCCACAGAAAGCGTATAACTTTCTGATTCAGTGCGGCGCCAATGCGCACAACAAGTAGTAGTAGCGTCACATTACGCCAGATCTTAGAATTAAATTGGGTTGCATTTTTCCTAAAAATGTGGGCCGTAAACTAGTTAATTCATACAGGATGTTATTGTTTGTTCCATGGCGGCGCATTTCAAATTCTCCTTTACGCCAGTCACGTTACAATTCTGCAGGTAAGGACACTTCCAGCTGGGGACAGAAAGAGAGTGTGCATCGGAAAATATACCCATAAACCTTAAAAGCGAATAAAAATAACTAATCCTTAAATATCTCCTCGTATATACTCAAGTATAAATACATCAATTTACCGTAAGCAATATTGTTAAATGGCATATAAAATCTTTTGCTACGCAATTTACCATCCACTGCTTCTTGTCGCCGATATAAATACTTATTTCCCAAGATATATATTTGTTATTTGCCACATTGTATAGTGTTTCACTCTTCCATATTTTAGTTTTAATTGTTTATTTAATTGGTGAGAAATACTACTTTTATGCTGCCTGAAGACTCATTCTTTAAGACACTATACCGTATACAACAGAGAAGCGTCTGACCGGCTGCATCTCTCTGCCTGGATTTCGTAACAGATGCTGTTGCCCGATATCCAGGCGGCTTCAAAGGGTAAATCCGCAACAGCTGGCAACATCATAGGGCACATCTCTTCTGCGCTGCAGGACATCATCTACAAGCGCTGCATTAGAAGGGCCTCCTGCATCGTGCTCGACCCCTCACACCCTTCACACAGACTGTTCACACTCCTTCCATCTGGCAGGCCTTTTCGCCAGCATCGGTCTCGTCCCCTCCAGGATCGTGATGGCTTCTTCAAAAGCCATCAGACTCTTGAACTCCTCCCTGCCATCTGCTTCCCCACACACACCTGGACTGTGAAGAAACTGGTTAGGTTTTCCACTGCACTTCCCGTCACTTTGATGCTGTAACTACTGTTATGATGCACTGCTGCCACTTATTTTCGTATTATCTGTACTGTACAAATGTTTGCACATACACTGGACATTGTACACATAAATAGCTGAATACAGTATCTGTCATATAACCTTCTACCTCGTGCACATCCAATGTAAAATGTCAATTTGCACCTGTTTAAATGTTTGCATATTTGCACATATACTGAACATTGTTCTTGAAAATAGTCAGGTTATAGTATCTGTCTATTATAACTCTACCTCTTGCACATTCAGTGTAAATGTCAATTTCAACCTGTTAAGAATACTGCATCCTGACTTGACCAAATTTTTTACCTCTATGTCTGTTCTAGCCTATATATATATATAAAAAATCCTGTCTAGTTTAAAATGTATGTGTATATTGTCTGGTTTTAAATGTATATTTTTTAGTATTTCTTATTTACATCTATCCCATGTGCCTAATTAAGTGCCACTGCCTATTTATTCTCTGTTCTACTGTTCTTTGTTTGTTTTGCACTTTGAAAATAACCTGAACCCGTCATCTCGTCTCTCTATGTATCTGTACATTATATAGCAGAATGACAAAGTTAAACTTTTGACTTTGAAGCGACAATAGTACTATTTGAAGGATTATAAATTAGTTTTTCTTTATCACTAGCTTTATTTGTCTTATGTTGTCTACTTTTCTAATTCCAAGTTTTTGCTATGATTAATGTATTCTGGGATATTTGATATCTAGGGACACAAAAATGCTTATACATATATGCAGTCCTGGTTCTGGCTCCTTCTTGATGCTTACTGCTTCAGCTGCTTTTATGCTTCTTGGCAATAAATCTTATACCATTGGAAAGCATGTTTTTTATATTTCAAATGGTGCCACATTTCTAAAAAATACATTTATGGGATGAGCAGAAGAGTTAGTATGTAGGTTGTATGCCCATGAAATACTTATACGTCGTCTCTGCTTATTCTTCATCAGCTGCTTTTGTGCTGCTTTTTGAGACTTTTGCTTGGACCCTGGTATTTGCCGTTTACTTCTACTGTATATTTAGGGGGCCATGCAGTGGAAAGCTTCGTGGAACCCTAATGAGGTCCTTGCTGATGATTTTAGAGCCCATGCAGTGGAACGCTGCGTGGTACCCTATTGGAATCGTGCTGATTTTATTTATTTATTTATTTTTCTGCAGTAAAACACGTCGTGGAGAAAAAACTGTAGACCTACAGCTTTGAAATTTGGCAGGTAGGTCGGTACCCCACCCACTACTCAGGCACAAAAAATTGCACCAAAATAAGCTATTTTGCAAATTTTTCCCCCCAAAATTGCATTTTTTCAAATAATTTTTGAGCATATTTCAATTCTCAAATTCTTGCATCATCTTATTCCATGGTTTTAGAACAAATATTTTAGACCCTGCATCTATTTCTCTGCCATATTTGTTTTTGCATAATTTGCATGAAATAGAAAACCCAGCTTTTTGAACTAGTCCTGGATTTTTGTCAATCTGCATGCAACTAGTGTCATTTGAATCCCAAGACACTCTTCTTCTAATTGTGTGGAGCATATTTTTAATTTGGGCACTTCATTTTCTATAATATGCAAATAAATGTGGTGGCTTAGCCTTGAGACTTTTAACACACAGTGTCATAGAGTGGCTCTGGGTGGGCTACAGCTTTGAAATTTGGCAGGTAGGTCTGGGACCCCACCCTCTACTCAGGCAAAAAAAAATTGCACCACTCTGCCATTTTGGTGGCGCTATAATAAACTATTTTGCATTTTGCCTAATAAGTTTTGAACCATAGCACCCTAGGTAAAAGGATGAAAGGTGTCATATTTCAACATCTGTCCACTTCAATTCATCAAAAACTGATAAAGCTGCAAACTGCATGGCCCCCGTAATCACTGCTTGCAGTTACATATATATATATATATATATATATATATATATATATATATATATATATATATATATATATATATATATATATATATATATATATATCTATTTTCCTGCCTTAAAACGCGTTGTGGAGAAAAAACTGTAAGACCTACAGCTTTGAAATTTGGCAGGTAGATCCGGTACCCCACCCACTACTCAGGCAAAAAATTGCACCAACATAGCTATTTTTGCGTTTTCCCAAAAAAAATTGCATTTGCCCTAACTTTTTGAACCGTGTAGCTCGATTCTCAAAATCTTATACCATCTTGATAGATTGGGTCCAGGCGATCCTTTTAGACCCTCGCATCTATTTCTGCCCTATTAATTTTCACTAATTTTATAATATGCAAAACAATCTCTTCTTGAACCTAATTCCCTGGATTTTGTCAATCTGCATACAACTGGTATCATTTGAATCCTAGACACTCTTCTTTAATTATTACTGAGCAGATTTTTAATTTAGGTCTGCATATTTCTGTAATATGCAAATAATTGTCGTCAGCTTGGCATAGGACTGCAACACCACACGGGTAATAAATCCGGCTCTAGTGGGCTATAGCTTTGAAATTTGGTAGATGGGTCCGGGACCCACACCCTCTACTCCAGGTAAAAAAAAATCACTGCGCAGTTGGTGGCATTATAATAAGCTATTTTGCATTTTGCCTAATAACTTTTGAATCGTAGCTCCAATTCTCAAAATTTTTTATATTTTCTTAATCCTTGGGTCATTACGAATCTTTTCCAGACCCCTGCAATCAAGATATTTCGAAATATTGGCTTTCTGCGCAAACTTACCTAATATGCTAAACCTTTTTTGGAGCAAAAACTGTAAGACCTACAGCTTTGGAATTTGGCTGTTAGGTCACAACCCCACCCACTACTCAGGCAAAAATTGCACCACTCTGCGCAGTTGGTGGTAGCTATAATAAGCTATTTGCATTTTTGCCTATTAAGTTTTGAATACCGTAGCACCCTAGAATATAACTACTGTAAACGTGATTACAGGGCCATGCAGTTGCAGCTTACTATCAGTTTTGACGAATCAAAGTGAAGTGTGGAAGCGTTGAAAAAATGACCATTTCATCCTTTCATCTAGGGGTGCTTCTGATTCCAAAACTTTATTAGGCAAAAAGGCAAAATAGCTTATTACGGTGCCACCAACTGGCAGAGTGGCGCAATTTTGTTTGCCTGAGTAATGGGTGGGGTCCCGGACCTACCTACCAAATTCAAAGTTGCAACTTCACCCAGATCAGTTTTTATGACACTCTGTATTGTGTCATTGCAGTCCTCAACCAAACCGACCACATTTATTTGCATATTACAGAAAAAGGAAGACCCAAATTAAAAATGTGCTCAATAATAATTAAAGAAGAGTGTCTTGGGATTCAAATGATACCAATTGCATGCAGATTGGACAAAAATCAGGAGTACTTAGAAAAGATGGGTTTTTATTATGCAAATTATACAAAAAAATCAAATGTAAGAAATAGATCTGAGGTCTAAAAATTTATCTTAACCATGGAGATAAGAATATTATAAAGATTTTTTTTGAGAATAGAACTAGGGTTCAAAATTATTAGACAAAATACCAAATTTTTTTTTTGAAAAAGCATAAAATAGCTTATTTTGGTGCATTTTTTTTTGCCTGAGTAGTGGGTGGGAATTGCCAAACCTAATGCCAAATTTCAAAGCTGTGGAAGTCTTGGTTTTCTCCTGGCATTTTTAAGGCAGAAAAAAAATAATAATAAAAATCATGCGATTCAATAAGGTTCACGCGGTGTTCCTGCATGGCCCCCTAATAAAAAGGATGAAGCGTGTCATTTTTCCATGATAAAGCTGCAAACTGCATGGCCTGTCACTGCTTGCAGTTATATTTAGGGGAGCCGTATGCAGTGGAAGCCCTCGTGAACCCTACTGGAATGGAGTGCTGATTTTTTTCTGCCTCAAAAGCAGCGTTGTGGAGAAAAAACTGATAGACCTACTGGCTGAAATTTGTGGCAGGTAGATCCGGTACCCACACTACTCAGGCAAAAAAAATGCAAATAAGCTATTTTGCAATTTCAAAAAAGTGGCATTTTGCCGAACTAAATGTTGAACCGTAGCTCTGATTCTCAAAAAAATCTTATATCATCTTATTCTTTGGGTAAAGACAAATTTTTTAGACCCTCGCATCTATTTCTGCCATATTTGATTTTTGCTAATTTGCATAATATGCAAAACCATCTTTTGCAAACTAGTCCCTGGATTTTTGTCCAATCTGCATGCAACTGATATCATTTGAATCCTAGACCTCTTCTTTATCCTATTATCGGTACATGTGGCATAGGACTGCAATGCCACACACTGAATGTCATAGAAATCCGGCTCTGGGTGGGCTACAGCTTTGAAATTTGGCAGGTAGGTCTGGGTACCTCCACTACTCCAGGCAAAAATTGCACCACTCTGCCGGTTGGTGGCACTATAATATAAGCTATTTTCGCGTTTTTTGCCTAATAAGTTTTTGAACAAGCACCCTAGATAAGGATAAGCGTGTGTCATTTTTCCGCGTCTGTCCCGCCTAAGTTCGTCAAAACTGATAAAGCTGCAAACTGCATGGCCCCATCCTGCTTGTAGTTATATTTTTCCTTTATTATTAGGGGCCATGCAGTGTGGAACACTGCGTGTTACCCTATTGTTATTATGCCGTTTTTTGTTTTTTTGTTTATGCATCATAGCGTTGTGGAAAGCAGGTAAGACCTACAGCTTTGAGGTGGCAGGTAGGTCGGTACCTCTACTACTCAGGCAAAAATTGCGCAAAATAAGCTATTTTGCAATTTTCAAAAATTTTAACTTTTGCGAATAAATGTTAACCAGTAACTCTAGATTCTCAGGTCTTATATCACCTTATTCTTTGGTTTAAGACAAAATTTTTTTAGACCCTCGCATCTATTTCTGCGTGTTTGAATTTTAAGCTAATTTGCATGAAATTAAAATTTTTTAATTTAGGTGCTTCATTTTATGTAATATGCAAATAAATATTAACCGACTGGGCAGCCAGTTACTGTACCACACACCGAGTGGCATAGAAATCCGGCTCTGGGTGGGCTACAGCTTTGAAATTTGGCAGGTAGGTTCGCCAGCTCTAATACTGGGCCAAAAAAATTAGTGCCATTTTGCCGATATAAACATTATTTACTACTTAGGCAAAAATAATAATAATAATAATTGCACGACTCTACCACTTGGTGGCGCTAATAAGCTATTATGCGTTTCCCGTAATAACTTTTGAATCGTAGCTCCGATTCTTAAAATCTTATTAGGGGGCCACGCAGTGTTCTGCGTGGTCCCCTATTTTTATTGTGCCGATTTTTTCTGCCTCAAACCCGTTGCATGCAACTGGTATCATTTTGAATCCCAAGACACTCTTCTTTATTTATTGATGTCATTTCCTTTGCATTAGAGTCTTCATTTTTTTGTAATATACAAATAAATGGGCTCGTGGCGTGAACTGCAAACCCTTACGCAGTGTACTTTAGAATTCAGCTCTGGGTGGGCAACAGCTTTGGGGTGGCAGGTAGGTCTTGACTCTGCAATACTGAGAATTACAAAATTAAGCCATTTGCCCATATTTCAACATTTTCATACATCACACGTGCTTCTCAGGCAAAAAATAATAATTGCACCACTCTACCCTTGGTGGCCTAATAAACTATTATGCGTTTTCCGTAATAATTGCACCACTCTATCACTTGGTGGCCCTAATAAGCTATTATGCGTTTTCCGTAAAAACTTTTGAATCGTAGCTCCGATTCTTAAAAGTCATATATTATCTTATTTCTTAGGTCAAGACGAATCTTAATAAACCGTCGTATCTATTTTTGCCATATTGGATTTTTCTTTAATCGGCATAACTAGTCAACTAGATCCTGGATTTTATCAATCTGCATGTAACTGGTATTATTTGAATCCCAAGACATTCTTCTATAATTATTAGTATATTTTTAATTTAGGTTTTCATTTGGCTGTATTTTTTAAATAGATATTAACAAACTTAGTATAGTAATGCAATGCCACACACTGAATATCTATTAGAAATCTAGCTCTGAGTGAGCTACGCTAATTTTTCATAATATGAAATTATTTAAATCTCAACAATTCTTCTTTAATAGTTATTGAGCACATTTTTCATTTTACCTATTCATATGGCTATATTATGCAAATCAATACTTTGAAACAAATTCAGCAAGACCTTATGTCATTTGAAAAACTTTACTATAATTTACACTTTTTGAACACTCTCTTATAGTAATTATTAAGCACATTTTCAGGTATTTCTTTATATGGCTGCAAGCTTCACTTCAAGTCCCGATATATACTCACTTGTTGGCGCCATAATAAACTATTACAAAGTTAGCCGAATAAGTTTTTTAGCAGCCGTAAATACGTAGAAAAAAAAAGATAGAAAGATATCAAACATATATGTACTTCAGTTAAGTCAAAAACTGATAAAGCTGCAAACTGCATATTTACGTAATGCTGCTTGCAGTTATATTTGTATTATTATTGTATCCCATCATTATTATTATTATTATTATTATTATTATTATTATTATTAATACAAACATGTTAAAGTGAAACCCTTTGGTGTACTCATCATCTGCGTGTCAGACCTCAAAGACCAAAAATGGCACATGTCCGCGTATAGGTGGCACTATTACAAACCAATATACGTTTTAGCTTGTATCTCCTGTGTGGGATAAATTTGAAATTCTTTTCCCCACTGTCACTCCCCGATTTAGACCGGAAACTCGTTTTAAACTATGCATACGCCGAAATGCGTAATTTACGCTCGCTACGGTGTTACGACTTTCAAATTAAGTCCCATCAAAGCCTCCAGTCCCCGCAACGCCGATACCCCGGTCCTCCAGTCCCCGAAACCAATTTAGCTCCTATCTCCTGAACGGACGCTCCTTAGCAGACGCTCTTATCCAGGGCTTGCTCTTGCAGGGGCCCAATGTTGGTAACGCCAGCGGTCAGATTCGAACCCACAACCTCTTGGTCTGAAGACGAGTGTTCTACCAATCTTCAAATAATGAATTAACAAAACTTGGTCGGGAATGTACAAACTGCTGTTGGACTGCCGAAACTGCTCGATTTTACAATTTAGTTTATTACTGTTTATTTAAAAAGCATGTAGTTATTACTTATTGAAGTTACGTGTGTATGTATTTTTTAATTAGGTCTTAAGTACAAACCATATTAAAAAATAAGATAAATGTTAAATTATAATTTTATTATAAAAGAATTTAATACATAATATACAGCTCCAGATTAAAAGAGACCACATCACTTTTTTTCTGCTCACTGACTTTGCAATATGTGGTTGTGAGTGTAAAATGTACAGGTTCATATTCTTTTAAGACCTGTTGTAGCTGTAGGGCTGTGAAAAATAAGAAAGCCGTCCACATTTTAATATATAACAGTTTAAAATATTGATTCTGGTTTGATGGCGTTTATAATATAAAAAGTGCACACATGTTGTTGCAGTTCATTTTCGCGGTAAAGATGTTAGCCGTTAAGTGCTACTGGATGCCTCGCTAGATATAAAGATATCAATTTGTGTTGAAATTTTATGCTGCAGAATTCATGTTTAATTTTGTTCATGTGAGGTTAAGACATTCCTGAAATGTTATCTGTGGAAGTTAAAAGCCAAGGTACCCTCATTTGCTGAGGTCTGTTTCCTCTAATCATCAAATTGAATCAGGTGTATACGTGATGGAATATAACACATGGAATAGCTGCTATAAAAACAGAACTGTATATAACTTACTTTATCTTATGAATGCACACAAATCCCAATAATAACCTTTATTAGGACCAATAACAGCCCATGAGTGGCAACCATGCTCTGAAATAAATATGGCAACTAATTTCCAGGAGTGGGCGGAGTAATACCTTGGAAAGTCGCAGTGCAACAACATTAATGTGAGGATACATTAATGTGAGGATATGGTTATTTGCAACATTGCGCGTGGAAGAAGCCCACCCATATGTTGGTATGTATCGAGATTGCGATTTTTAACGATTTATCGTGCAGTCCTAATGTGAAGTTATGGTAAATGATTGATATTTGGGACTGGATTCAGAGATACTGATGTCATCTTTGCAAGCTGCGGTAATGTACACACAATTAAGATGATATGCATGAGAGTTCCCTGGACTCTGACTCATTAATAAGTCACTTTGTTTGTCTTGAGTTCTCAGAAGATCCTGAGATTGTGATTTAACAATACGTACTGTATAACTCTCACACTACAATAAATATATATAATATAATAAACTATATAATAAAAGGGCAAAACTATTATCTTTCATTTTGTAAATTCTTAACCAGATTTTGTGAAATCAAGTGATACTTTTAAAAATGAACATGCAACGAATTAAACTTTGACAGAAATCTTTTACAAAAACGATCCATGTGTGCCCTCTACTGATGACTGATGGCTATTTGCCACTTCAGTTTAGGAATATTCGCTTGCTGATTGCTTGCCCATGCATGTAGAATTAACAGGAACAAAACCGTTTTAAAATATAGCAATAATAAAGATAGTGATTTTGAAATTCGTCAACACATTCTAAATATGACAACCAATAAAGTAATTTGCAAATTAATAGCAGGGAAAGGATATGAATGAAAAATGACTGGAAGGCAAAGGGTTTGTAGCATTAAAACATCTGTTTCTTTCTTTAATCAGAAGAGAGACTAAAAGTGAAGTATCACTGAAAAAGAATATGCTTTAATGACGCTTCATGGATGACTGTCAAAATAAATGAATGAATTTTCCACTTTTTTAAATTTAACAAAGCACTGCGATGAGTATGAAAATGGTGGCTTTGGCATTAACACAGCTTAGGAGAAATGGCATGATACAGATTTCACAGTAGGCCAGTTTAGTCTAAAACTAGTCTAGATGAAAGGAATGTCTTGATGAGCATTTCACGGTTGGCCGGAGACATGGCAACTCGGTGAAGGTCTGTGGTTTTCCCTCACTTCTATTGTCACACCGCATGTGACAATAGAAGTGATAGAATAGAATGGAAATGTCAACTCTAGTAAGTTTTGATGAATTTGAGAACAACAAAATGTCAACTAAAGGCAAAGAAAACCTGTTTTTATGAGAGGACAATAAAATGTGCATGCATCAATATAGTATTGTTTAAAGGAATCCACTTGTCAGAACAACTAAATAGAGCTAAAAAGACACTAATATGACCGAGTGACTCAGAGAAGTACAATAAAAAAGCAAGTGATAAAATAAACTAAAACAACAAAAATTTATAAATAAAACAAAACAACGAGGTTGTCATTTGGGGTCTAAAGTTAAATGATGATCTGAATCTCTTATCAGGTATTTGAAATGCCTTGGATACTGGTGTGAACTGTTGAAGTTCCAGCCAGAATGGAAAATGTAATACATTTCATTAGAACGTAAGCAATTGACTGAACTGTAAACATTGTAGACTGTTTTTATTTATTTATTTTTTATTAGACTGTTTTCTCTTTTGTCATTTATACATTAGGAAAGATAACAGGTTCCACAAAGTGTATTTATTGTGGGTAATGAGTAACAAATATTCAATAAATAAGTAAAATATTAAAACAAATATTGATCATTAAATAATAATAAATATATTTGCTTTGATGTTAACTAAGGCTAAATCTGAATCTTAAGTTGCAAATAAAAAAAGAAAACTTTCAAATTCTGTGCAAAATGTAATTTATGGTAACATTTTTAAAGATTTTAAAGACTGCATCAAGCATTTGATTTATTAACGTCTTTGTTTGAACAGACATTGTATCGCCTGCATCAGAAACCTAAATGAAGCAAATAACAGTATTGCTTGAACGGACGGGTAACCATTAAAAGATTGCTGATTTTAATGGAAATTTAGAGTTCCCCACATATGGGCAAACTATGAAGCGCTACTGCCAACGAGGTTGATACACTTGACTTTTAGTTTTCACAAGGCTAACAGGAAAATAATTCACTATTTTCACCTGACCCTGAGAAGAAGAGAAGGACAAAATTGACAATGATGCACAACGTGTAAAAGTGTTTAATGTACTTAGCTCCCTCCCTTTTTCGCGCGCGAGGCCGAATTCGCTTGGTGACGAGCAAACCTGTGTAAGAGAGTGATTAAAAATGAAGCTCTATAGCAACCCTCAAGCCAATAGAAGAACGAGAAGCTGTTTACAAGGGGAGTCCCGTTTCTATGGTTGCCGGTCAAACCTCTTGCACCAGGTATTAAACTGGAGCCCCCGAGCGCGCGCCATCGCACCCGCCGTTAGACAGTGAAATCCTGTAGAGAAGCGCGTACCAGAGCGCGAGCCGAGTAATCTTAGGGAATTTCACCCCTACACTGAATATCCCTCGATACTTTAAAAAAAGGACCTGTTGGATGTTTTCTACAGTCATCTCCAGTTGAGACAAATTGGTGAGTAGTAATTTGTTATATTTAGCTGGTTGTATTACATGAGATATGAGATACCACCAAAGAATACAGTCTTTCTACGTGGCGTAAGTTTGTGCTATCAATTTATTCAAGTAGAACTGCAAATATTGGGAAAAAAAAGCCATTGCATTAGATAGATAGATAGATAGATAGATAGATAGATAGATAGATAGATAGATAGATAGATAGATAGATAGATAATAAATAACAATATTGAACCTGACAAATTACTTTTACTAAACTTTTAATAAACAAGATTTTTAAATTGGTTGACTCACCATGACCTATCTTATATAACAAAATAATGGTCAACATTTCATGCAGGCTAACCTAAGAGGCAAGTTAAGAGCTTAGAGGTCTTGTCCCTTATTTTTTCTCTATATTTTAGCATGTTGTCTGATACTTAATTGATTTAAAAATCTTTTAAATTCTCTCTAAGTGTTCTAGGGCAGTAGTCCTGCACCTGTTGCTTCCTAGTTTTTCAGGAAAATTCTATGACCTCCAGACAGCTATGAATTTCAAGGAGTTTTCTTAGCAGCCATACTCAAGTTGTCTGATCACAAATAATCCCTCTAACATTCATTTTTTATGTCTTTTAGTCTTAGGATTTTCAAAACTTTGGAACTGGTGGATCATTACTGTTCTGTACTTTTACAGGTCTAACCTGGACAGATCTAGGGAAAGGTGACGGCGAACCATGCTCTCCATGAATTGTGCAGACTCCTGGCCTGAGGGCTCTGTGGGGCTGGAGGAGGTGGTGGTGACTGCAGCAGAACAGGCTGAGACTCTAGACAGAAGCATTACAGCTTGTAACAATAGCAGCAGCAATTCTGACAACTTGGATGACAGTCTAACCAGTCTGCAGTGGTTGCAGGACTTCTCAATCCTGAGTACCAGTGGAGGGCAACATGTACCTAATTCCACTCAACACCAGACGCACTTCTTTGGACAACAGCTGGGTGTAGAAGCTCCTGCATCTCCCATAGCAGGTGACCCTGCCTCCATAGGCATGCCTCTGACCCCAGGTAAACCCACGGCAGCAGCCGTGTGCCGGGTGGCCTCCCTGTCTCCACTGCCCAGCTTGGTTGCACATGGGCACTGCCCAGATGAGGTTGATTACAAGATTAATCCACACATCAAGCCACCATACTCGTATGCCACCCTCATATGCATGGCTATGCAGGCTAGCAAGAAGACTAAGATCACGCTTTCCTGCATCTATAAATGGATCACTGACAACTTTTGCTACTTCCGCCATGCTGACCCTACCTGGCAGGTGAGCTCTGCTGGTCAGATTCTCTGTCAATTTTACTTTATATATTTAGGTCTGTGCTCACAATGTTGTCCTCAAAAGAGAAAATATGGGTGACAGGGCAGAGAGGGAGATAGATCTCAGCAAAAGCTTGTATTTTTGAGAGAAAGCAACTGACTTTTTATATTAGATAATCTTGGAAACATTCCACACAGCAGAATAGCATTAGTAATTAATCCTATGGGCTATTTAAGTGCACTCTAGGTGCAGCAAGGCACCCAACGCAATGGATTGTGTTGGTAACACATAGGGTGTCTTATTACAGAGGATTTTATGTCACCCTCTTTAAAGCACGGAAGCCTTTGAACTGATAATCATTGCCATATTCAACTTTAGCACAGGATAGATAACAGGCAAAAATGAATACAATTGCTTTCCTAGCTGAGGGTATTGATGTGATCATGTGAATATTTATGATAAAAAGGGGGGTTTTAGGAAGAATGCTATTTGTAGGTAAATGATTAAATAACCCTGTAGCCTTTCTGAGGACAGGCCAGACATTTCCTCAGTTTTAGTTGTTCTATCCCAAAACATTAACAAATAATGCTTAACCAAGGTCAGAGGGTCAGTGCTTTATTTAAATGTAAGTACTTTGTGCTAGTTGTTCAGTTTCTTATGGTTCTGCCTAAAACTTACATACTGTAAGCATTTCTTGTGTGCACTTCCTACTACTCTGAATGCAGTATGATAAGCAAATATGAGATTTGCTTTTATAATGTACATTATTTTAATGAATAATGCCCTTCTTGTTTTGTCTCCAAATATATTATTGTAGAATTCGATCCGGCACAATCTCTCACTGAATAAATGCTTCATAAAGGTTCCAAGACAGAAGGACGAGCCAGGAAAGGGGGGTTTCTGGAAGATTGACCCACAGTATGCTGAGCGCCTCCTAAGTGGCGCCTATAAGAAGCGAAGGATGCCTCCAGTACAGATTAACCCAGCTCTTCAAAAACGACTTCAGCTGAGTGCACGGCCTGATTCAACTGAGCCAACAATTATTACAGGAGATCTTTGTGTTACTCCTGAGTACCAGCAACTACTAAAAGAATTTGAGAAAGTCACTGGGGTTGAACAGAACGGGGATCCTCACCTAGCTGAAGCCACAATGTTTGGGTGCTGGGGCTCAGGAAAGGGGCATAAGAGGAAACAGCCATATGGGATCCAAAGTGGAAGCACCAAGACTCTACGTTGCTCCAGCTCCCCACTGTTGGCTGTGGAAGAACCAAAGGACCTGGGCTTGCTGAAAGGCAATTTTGACTGGGATGCTCTGCTAGATTCAGCTCTAAATGGGGAATTAACGCTAAATGAGGGTGGCCCACTAAGCCCAGTACCACAAGATGAAGACCTGACAATACTCGGCATTCACATCAGTCCCCCGGAGGCACCTGTCAGTACTGCAGAGAGCACTGTGCTAGCAACGGAAACAAACCTTGATGAAGAGACGTTCCTAGCCACAGCATTTTTACAGAGTCCCTGGGCAGAGGAAGTAGAAGAGAATAGTCGAGACTTCCTCTGTAATTCCACAGTCAATATTGATCAATTATTTGATCTCGGAGACTCATTTGGGTCTGAAATAGGCAGTAAGATTGAATCTACACTTTGAAGAGAGATCAGTGCCTCTTGAGAGTCAATGGATCAAACTAATCCCAGGAAAACCAACAAAAACCAAAACCAAATGGGTTAAAGGTTTTTCCTAAAGACCTCCACCACAAAGAAACAATTTTATATTTACATCTTATTTTTTACTTTTTAGACAGAGTTCCTTCTTATTTTGACTGACCTTGACCAACCACAGAATTACAAATGAAGAGCTGAAGTGGATAGAAAAGTGTCAGGCACATTTTGTTTACAGTATAGATGCATTTGTTAACTGATCTTTGTTGTTAACTGTAAAAGATTAAATTATAAAAATCATTTTCTTTTACCACTAAAACATGACAAAATTGAGAAAGATTTAAATGTACCACAGTTTATCTCAGTTGGAGCACCAATTTGAACAGAACAAAATCACTAATACAAAAAATGAACATGCATCACAGAAATAATGATGTAAAGTTAGTCACAGTGCTTTGAAATGCCAAGACAGGATGTACGTACCTACATTAGAAATGGTGTTGCTCTTTTTATATTAGTGTACGTCAGTTTCTGCAAAGTACTGCAAAGATAACATCATCTTAACACTGCAGACATTCAAAGTGACAGAAACCTTTGCATTTTATGGATATTTTGTGCGGCAATTGAAACTTTTTTGGAAACTTTATTGTATGAATCTGACTGATCTGGACTGCATGACTGCATGAAGATTAAAACAAATAAGGTGGAACAACAGTGTCATCTATAATAGCAAATTATACATTGAAATTGTATGCTTATCATAACCTTTGCACTCTAAAATTCTAAAACTTACACTCTAGAACATACTCTGTGTAAAGACAGATTATATATTTTAAAAAAGTGCCAAGACTCAAGCCTAGTTTCAATTTAGCAGTTCCTTTGCTAGTTTAAAGCCCATTTTAATGCCATTTATGACTACTCTTCTGTACATTTTATTGTGTTTTTAGGAATATATGTGATTACAATGACTATTAAATATTACGTTAGATTCTTTGGATTTACTATAATAATTTTCACTTTCTTTTGGCAATCCTCTTAAGGTGCACTCACACTGGCATGGAACAAACACATTATCTTCGCAACATTTAGTGAAAGTTGGCATGATACATGATTTGACATTTTATTTCAAAACAGTTGTGGTGCATTAAGCAGTGCAATCTTAGCATCCCAGCTCAATGGCCTTGTTTGCATACATCCTTTTCTCTAGTTAGCAGGCTGATATGAAACAGACGTTTTTGCTCAAATGCAGAAATATTCTGCTCCATGAGGAGCTGAAAAGTCAACCCTGCCCACAACAAACCAGATTGGCAGAGTGAATTTGGAGTGAATTCCCTTTTCTAATGCTGTGTTAATCAACGCCCTTAAACAAAGTTGCTACACAGAGACTGCACCTGTAATTAGGAAATTAAAGTTATATAATCACAACATACCTCTAGTGTGTCTTGTGCATAATCAGCTAATCTGTTTTTGCTAAAATAAAAATAACTTTAGTTATACAAACACATACAAACACACACTGTTCATGTCTGATTCCACTCAACTTATGCATTTCTTTTAATGACAGGGAAATTGCAGAAGTGTGTGTGAGTATGTGTGAGTGTGTGTGTGGTTGTGTGTGTGTGGTTGTGTGTGTGTGGCTGTGTGTGTGTGTGTTCATGTATTTATCGCATTGTGGGGACCTTTTTGTCCACTAAAATTACTTTTATTTATATTATATGTTTTTTTGGGCTTTGTGGGGACATTTGAGAGGTCCCCATGAGGAAAATGACTTTATAGAAAATGTGCTTGTTTTATTTGAGAAAATAAAAGAGGTAAAAGATGTGCTTTTGGTTACTGAGGTTAAGGTTAGGGTTAGGATTAGGTGTAGGTGTAAAATTATACACATCTAGTCATTATGGGAGTCTATGGAAAGACCACACAAAGATAGTAATACAAAGACTGAGTGTGTGTGTGTGTGTTTTCACAAGCTTGTTCCAGCTTGTCTTATTCCAGACTGACTCTCTTTACTGGCAGAGTAGGAGCCTGTGGGGGCTTTGTTTGCGCTCAGTCAAATTTTGCACCCCTTGAAGTTCCAGTCAGTTCACCCCTAAGTGCATCAGTGGGGGTCTGACAAAGACAAGCATGCCACACCCTTATTTATCACTGGATTTCTGCTCAGCAAATAGAACTTGACAAGTGTGGTAGGGAGGGGCGAAGGAGTGATTATTCTAATGAATCTAATAATGCATTCGTAGTGGTTTTTGGCTAATAAAATGATTTTTGGTGTAATTGTCAACCAGTACCAAAATTAGCTGTACATACTACATAGAAGTACTGAGTAAAAAGTCAACATTTTCAGTGTATCTTTAATGATACTCACTTTTAAAGCATTTATAATTGATGCTACTGTTCCACTTTCATCCTAATAGAAACATTGCATATACTAATTATTTAAAATGTATTTTAAATCACTTTTCTCATGCCATGGTACTTGCAGACTAATTCAAGGAACAATGAATGGAGTCATCTATTGAGAGATTTTTAAATTAATCTGCTGTCGTCAGCCAGAATGATGGGGATGAGACATGGGTGGTTCTTCCAGCAGGACAACCATCCAAAACATACAACAAAAAGCTCTCAGTTGGTTTCAAGAAAGTAAATGAATTTGCTAGAATGGTCCAGTCACCTGACTTAAATCAAATTGAAAATTTATGTAAGGAATTAAATATCAAGATTCACAAGAGGGCCCTCCAAATTCTTTAAGACTTAAAGACATTCTCTTAAGATGCATAGGTAAAATCACACGAAGCCCTGCAGGTGGTTAGTTTCTTAATATTCTTGAAACTGTCATTACAAAGGTATAAAATAGATTTCAGTTAACATGTTTTTTTCTGTCAGTCCACTTTAATCCAAATAAATTTATTTATAGACTTTGATGATGTAAATTCTTTATATTTGTTTATTTATTTGAGTTATTATCAACATATACTGAAAATTCCATGTGAACAGCCTCATTGGAAATATTTAATGAAAACAAATGTTGACACCTTTAATACTTATTTCCCCCCAGTGTACACAATAAACATCATAGAAATGTAATATGTTAATGCTACTCTAATGCCTTGCTACTGTAATTAGAAAGGACGTAAGTCTTGATTCTGTCATCTCACCATATGGGAAAACCACAATCTATGGCGGAATTGTCTTTCCAGGTAGAGTTTGTGGTTTGTAATTATAATGCTGTAGCTTGGTCAACCGAGAGGCCTGGGTAACCCGATGCAGGCATTATTCTCCATCTCTGCTGATGGCCATTTGTAAGGAGATCTCCCTAATGAAATGTTAAACGTACTCCACAGTCCACCAATGCTCAAAACCAAAACTGCAAAATGGCTACCACAGCATTTAAAAACCCCTGGCTAAAAAGTAAAGGAAATTCTGTTATTAAAATGTTATATGGGGACAGTACATGGTAAGGTAAGAAATTACAGGTTTTATACAATAGAAATGATCTGCCCTTTGACAACTTGCATCATCCAGATGCACATTTCAGTGTAGCCATCATACCTCCTTGGTTTGGTATGGTGCATAGTAAAAAAGTGCACAGAGCCTGGAGTGATTTACACATCTCCTCCAAACTCAACTTTCTCAAAAGAAGGTAGAAAGGGGAATGGGGACATGTGGAAAAAAAGGAGAAGTGGATTACATCTTTTTTCTCATCACATGACCCCCTAAAAGGCCAGTCTCCTGGGTAACTGTGGGTGGCATTGTCTTGAAGGCTAGACGCAAAATGGGAGAGGGCCCATAACCATCCCTGTAGAACACAGAAAGAGAAAAGGCCTGGTGATAACCAAGATTTACAACAGTGATGGTGTAGGGCTTTGTCACTACACTTATCTGTCCAAAGCTAACCCCTAAAAAACATCAGGGGGTGAGGAGAGTTTCACAGGGCATACAACCTTGGATTTTTTTAACCTCCACTCAGAAGTTTAATGTTAGCTGGTGTCTCTTTAGATGTTTAATTAGTAAAGTAGTTAGGAAAGCACTTCTTGGCAAGAGGAAGACATAAAAATAAACACAAACCTATGTCACAGTCTACAGTAACTATCAGTCTTCACTTCTGCCAAACCCAAACGAAAAAATAAAGGTGCAGTTATTCTTGTCCAGAAAATATTATTTTTTGCAATATTATTGCAAAAGTCACATTATTTATAATCACGCAACTCATAGAAACTTCTTGTTTGTGTTAAAATGTAGGGAAATGTCTGTATATATACACTATGAGGATATGCACTTAAAAATGTACACTGAAACTTAAAGCAAATAACTGCACAAACAACTGAATACAACAGCTAATTTCATCTTGACCACTGTACTATTGAGGTCGAATCTAAAACATAACAAAATGCAATACAGGAATTTCTCTCTCATGACAGTTCAACTGTAAAGTTTCTAAATGTTACTTCACCTTTACATGTTGACACCAATGCGTCTGAAAAATTGGCTGTCACTGTTTTCTGTATGCAGAGTTGCTGGTGATGGGTTTGTTTGGAAGTGTGTAATGTGTGTGTGTTTTGTGTGTGTGTTTGCATGCACATGTGTCTGTGTGTCCTCTGTGCTAGTGCCTCTTTGTGAGTGAGACTAGCAGCAGGGTAATCCAACATCCATCACCAGCTTAGCGGGCAATACACACGGTGAGTAAGCTCAGTGGGAACAATACCAAGTGAAATAGTGGGAGGCCCCACACAAAGCTGTGATGCTCTTTTGTGGGTGTTCCGGGAGGGGGAATGAGACTGAAGAGTATTGCCATGACAAAGCCATTTCCCGTCGTATCTAATTAACATGGACAGTCTCGTCTGGTGGCGATAAGCTCTTCTCCAAACTGAATTATGTGACGTCCTATGTGACGATAAATGGGGTTCAAAATGCTAAATGCTTCGACCAATCAAAGGCTGAGCCAAAAACTGGAAAAATTGCCAGTTTCAGTAGGGAGTAGGCTGCACTGTTTCTGAGAAGCAAGTGATGCTGTGGATGAGCTAACTGCACCCATCCCTTTGTTCTATTGTTATCACCTTGCAAATAAACGCCCAATCTGACAATGTAAAAGTGTGAGTCATTGTAAAACATGCCCTAAGGAAGTGCATGTTTATATGTTAATATACAGTATGTTTTAGATCAATGAAAACGTAACTAGTATTGAGCAGCTCCACGTTCAGACGTGACAGGTCAGAGACACAGGCATCACAACATTATTGTGGAGACAAGGTGACAATGTTATGCTCCACCTGAGCTCTTTCTCACATACCTCTGTAGGAAGAGGAGTGCCCTCTTGACACCTGATCTCACTGTGTGACCTCTAGAGAAAGAGAGAGACCTGCAGACGGTCTCCAGTATATTGCAGTGAGGCAAATTACAGAGACGGAGAGAGAAAAAACAAACATAAACAGAGGCCATGGCAGCCGGGCGGAAGCTCTGCTGTGTACAGTCCAGCGCAGTGGCATGACCTTGAACAGACAAGTCCAGACCTGCCTTTCAATGCTGGGTGGGAGGCATACCAAGCCACTTCAGAGGTCGCTAGGCCTCAGTGGAAAAAAAGAATACCTGCTTTGAGAAAGCAATAGCAGAGCGAGGTGACCATATGATCGCACAATTAATTACCCAAAATGAATAGAAAAAAATATTTTAGTGGTTTATTGGGTTCTCTAATTTCTTGATGACTTCCCATACATAGCTTGAAAAGCTTTTAAAATAATTTTACATAAAATAAGGACACACTCTTTATTTTCTCTTTGCACACTACACACAAAACACAACACATACACACACACTCACTCAGACTATTCTTTATAATGTTTTATTTGAGTTCTTTATTTATTTGTCTCCCAGCAAAGTGAATGCTTTGAAATGATGCTGTTTTACATATCTTAGGCGTTCTTCTCAATAGGTGAGCTGCTGGGTGGACAAAAACCCAACAAAAGGCACAAACATTGGATCCAAAGTGGGACCCCCCTCAAAGAGTGCCCCAGCCAAGGCTTTCTCTTCCTAATTTAAACACAATGCTATGCATTCTCAGACCTCCAACCCCCAGCACTGGGACTCATGGTCTGAGCTGGGTGTCCGCATTAAAGCGCTTGATTGGAACAGACGGAGGATGAAGTGAAACAGAGACTTACACTTATATTTCCCACAGCCGGGCTGACAAAGGCAGAATCCATGTGTAGTGGGCAGAAGTTCAGACAAGTGACTGCCACTTCCACAGTAGAGAATAAACAAATAAACATCTTACTTATGGCATTAATGATTATGATGCATGGTTGCATAATTCTCATATTTCAAGAGATTGAAGATTCTTTATTTATTACGTGGATAGTTTTACAGGTACAACATGCAGCAAAATGTATCCCACTTCATTTATTCCACTACATTTATTAGATGAATCAACTGACCTTAAATACATTAGAGATTTAAATGAGACTTTAACATGACAGATCACACAGTCTCTTTTACAAAAGGAAAAAGATCATCTGTTTCAAAGTCAAAAGTCAAAGTAAACTTTGTCATCTCTGCTATATACTGTACAAGTATACAGAGAGACAAGACAACGTGGCTCCAGTTTTAACGGTACACAGAACAAAGAAAGTACATAGAATAAGCAATATATAAATAAAATATAAAGTATACACTTCAAACTAGAAGTAGAATATAAAATATAAACTTTAGACTAGAAGTAGAAAGAGAGACAATTTGGTTACATGCGGTGTTCAGCCTACAATTACAGTCTTAGAGTTGTCTTTTAAACTGAATGTGCATAAGATCTGTAACAGTTTCAATATGAAAAATTCTATAAAGACAGTCTATTAAATAAAACAGTATCTTTTATAAAGTCTGAGCTAACATTCAAAGTCTGATCTACAAACCCAAATCAGAAAAAGTTGTGACAGTATGGAAAACGCAAATAAAAAAGAAAGTAGTGATTTCAAAATTTACTTTGACTTGTATTTCATTGCAGACAATATGAACACAAAATATTTCATGTTTTGTCTGGTCAACTTCATTTCATTTGTAAATATACATCCTTTCCTGTCATTCAGACCTACAACACATTCCAAAAAGGATTTAAGGACAGAACAATTTCAAGACTAGTAATATAGTAAATTGGTTAAATACAGTGTGATTGGGGAATCTGGAAGAGATATCCAGGCGTAAAGGACAAGAGCAAGCCTAAAGCTGAACAACGTGATCTCCGATCCCTCAAGCGCCCTGCATCAAGAATCGTCATTCATCTATGGCGATATCACCATGGGCTCAGGACTACTTTGGCAAACCTTTGTCAAGTACACAATACGTAGTTACATCCACAAATGCCAGTTAAAACTTTGTACTGTGTCAAGAAACCCTATTAACAGTGTCCAGAAGCACCATCAACTTCTCTGGGCATCTGGGATGGACCATCACACAGTGGAAACGTGTACTGTGGTCAGATGAATCAGTATTTCAGGTATTTTTTGGGAGAAATGGATGTGTGTTCGGACCAAGAAAAGAAAAGGATCATCATACTGTACTAGCAACAAGTCCAAAGCCAGGGTCTGTCATGGTATGGGGTTGTGTCAGTGCCCTTAGCAAAATGCGTGCACTTCTGTGATGGCACCATTAATGCTGAAAAAGTGCATAGAGATTTTTGAGCACAATATGCTTGCCTTCAAGAGGCATCTTTTCAGGGACACCCATGCATATTTCAACAAGACAATACCAAACACATTCACCACACACATGACAAAGACCTGACTGCAGAGGAAGAGTGCAGATGTTGAAGCTATTGCCTACAGTCCGGCCTGTCTCTCCAATAGAGAATGTGTGGCGCATTTTTTGAGCGCCAAAATCGACAATAGAGACCCATACTGTTGCCACCTTGAGCTTGTTTGCAGTAAGAATGGGACAAAATTACCTGAAACACTTCATCACTTGGTGTCTTCAGTCCTAAACGTCTTTTAAGAGGTGTTGGCAGCGAAAAGGAGGTGTAGCATTACAAAGTGGTATATGCTTTACTGTTCAACCTTTTTTTGAAATGTGTTGCAGAACCAGAATTGGAATCGTGTTTATTTTGAAAAAACAATAAAATTCATGAGGAACGCATTAAATAATGTGCTGTTGTATTGTTTTCAAAGATAATTTAACAAAGTACTGTTTTCAGTTTGATTTTATTTACATACCATTCAACTTTTCTGATTTGGGGTTGTAGTATGTGCAAATATTGTAACAGTTGTGGTGAACTACAATCTGTGCAATACTTTCTATAATTTGAGCAAGTATCGTATTTTCAGTCAGTGAGAAGTTAAAATCAGTGATCTGTACAATCAGTGTTCAATAGCTGTGCAAATATTGTAGCAGCAGTCAAGAGAAGAGAACTACAATTACAATCATCTGGCATTAAATGTCTGGGTGTGTGTGGTAGGAGTGGGAGAGCACGCAGTGTGTTCAATAGTCTGATGGCTTGTGAGAAAAAACTGTCGTGCAGTCTGGTGGATCGGGCCCTGATTCTCACCGATAGGCGTCTGCTGGATCTGAGAATTCATAAGAGTCTATGTGAGGGGTGTGAGGGGTTGAGCATGATGAGCTCAGGTGATTTTTCCAGCTGCTTTAACAATCCGTTTCAGACGTTTTTCGATCGGCCGCTGTGCCATAGCCAAGCCAGATGGAGATGCAGCTGGTCAGGATACTCTAAGGTGCCGTGTAGAACACAGTGAGGATGAGAAAATGAACAGGAGGGTTGGCTCGTATCAGGCGTCCAGAAAGTGGAACACTGCTGGAGCACGATGATGGAGGTGGTGTTGGTCAGGCGAGGCCGTCAGATGTGAACTTCCAGGAACTTTACAGTCTTTACCCTTGGTGCCATGCATGTTAAGTTGTGTGTGGCTGAACCTCATCTCTGTACACCTACTTGTCATTGTTTGCTGATGAGCCCCACCTTGGCCGTGTCGTCGGCGAATGTAATGATGTGGTTAGACCTGTGCAGACAGTGCAATGCGATGGGTTAGGAGTGTGAACAGCAGTGAACCAAGCAGCTCTTGAGAGCTCTAGGCTCAGTCTAATGGTGCTTTCTGAAATGTTGTAAGCTAATCTGGGACTAGGCCCTCCCCTGACCCAGGAAATTCAGTATCTAATTGCAGAGAGGTGCTCAGCTTCATACACAGTCTTTGGGGAATGATAGTGTTGAGTGCTAAACTAAAGTCTATGAACAGCAATCTAACATAAGTATCTTTTTTCAGTTTGAGTGAACAGGTCATGGTACCGGTGGCTTAAACCCCCCCACTCACTGGACGCGCGGTTGCATGCTCGGCCAAACAGGTTGACTGAGGGATACTCTATCCACTGCACTTCCTATCTCCTGGATAAGGCACTTGTGTTAGATTGCTCTTCATTTTTGATGGGGGTCCAGGCGATGGGACGGTGATGGATTCAGGCAAGGCAAGAACAGAACAGAAACCAGAGCAGGATTTATTTATAGAGCACATTATCATACACAAGGGTCATTCAATGTGCATTACAGAAGCAATGTTAAAATGTTAAAATTAAAGATAAAAAGAAAAGGTAATAAGAAAAGTAAATATAAAGATAAAAAAGAAATAAAACAATTAAAAGTGCTATAAAAATATTTTAAAAATCAGGCACAGTAAGATATTGAGGTTTTAAAATATTGCAACAGCTCAGCACTCAAGTGTGGGAAAAGCAACAGAGGAAAATGCAGTTTTTAGCATCTGTTTAAACTTCTCACAGTTGGGGCAGATCTGATATTAATGGGCAGTTGGTTTCCAGCATTGCAGGCAGCATAATTGGCAAAACACCATTTCACCATGTTTAGTTTCAGTTCTTTTCTACCACCAGCAGCCTGATCCTGCAGATCTAAAGGGACCTGCCAGGATTATATACATCAATATTATATATATCCAGAGATAACTAGGGCTAACCATTTGGTGGCTTGTGCAGAATTAGTGGTACTTTGAAATCAATTCTGTACTGAACTGGGAGCCAATGCAGGGACCTGAGAATTGGCGTGATATGATCTCTTTTCTTAGTTCTGGTTAGAACTCTGGCAGCTGCATTTTGAATGAGCTGGAGCTGTCTAATGGACTTTTTAGGAATCCAGGTGAGAATAGCATTGCAGTAATCAACCCTGCAGGAGATAAAGGCCTTTTCAAGGTCTTGATTGGACACAAAATCTCTGACTTTAGCTATGTTTTAAGATGCCGTCTGCGACTTCAATATCGCTTAATATATGTTCACTGAAGTCAAGATCTCTGTCCATGATTACCAAGATTTTTAACATGCTTTGTTTTAAAATGATTTAAAGGTTCTAGATCTAAGTAGGCATTTAGATTTGATCTTCCTCTTTGTTTCCAGAAACAAAAGATTATTTCTATTTGTCCTTATTTAACTGGAGAAAAATTTGATGCATCCAGTTTTGTACTCCTATTGAGCAGAACATAATATGAATCAATAAACAAAAGTCTTCAGGAGAGACAATAGATATATCTGAGTATCATCTGCATAGCTATGATATGACACATTATTCTCTCTAACAATTTGACCCAGAGGAACATATACAAGATTAAAAACAGAACTGGTCTGAGAATGGATCCTTGTGGGACTCCGTGTGTGGCATGGCGGTTTCTCTGATTCTAAGTGTGATCAGAAACCAAATAATCCTGCCTTCTAGGTATCATCTAAACCAGCTCTTTTGTTTCTGAAAACCCCACCCCAATTTTCTAGCCTGTCTAAGTAACTATGGTCAACAGTGTCCGCTGCACTCAGGTCTAACACTTAACAATGCAGTTATTTTACCCGTTTGTATTCAAGCGGATGTCATTGATACCTTCTACAAAGTAGTTTCTGTGCTGTGATGCTAGCGGAAGCCTGACTGAAATCATCAAAGGCCATTTGTGTCTCCCAAAGTAGTTACTGATTTGATTACCTTCTCTATAACCTTGCTTATGAATGGAAGGTTAGAGAGATGGAGCCTAACCCTGGTAAGGAGCAGAGGGGTCCCACATGTTCCGTTTTTTTCAGGAGGGTTTAATGACCTGCGGTCTTTAGCAGTTCTAGAAACACACTGAGTGCTGAAAGTTATTCATAATATGCGGCGGGTCTGTGTGCTAAGCTAGGGAAGACCTGTTTAAAAAGAAGCTTGTGGAGAATGTCTGGGAGCATGTAGAGGGTCTGACATGTTGCACTATTTCATCAAGAGCTTGGTGAAAATTTGACATGACAGGGAAGTTTTTTCTGAGTGTAGGCCGAGAATCAAAACTACTTCCTAAGCAGTTGGCACTAAGATTTTGTCTGATATTTGCCAATTTTGGTTGAAAAAACGAAAATTCATTACATTTTTAACCATAATCTGAAGGTAACTGCGACTGAGGATTAGATTAACCTGTCCACAGTGGCAAAAAGGGATCTAGTGTTTCTAATGTCCCTATTGATAATATTAGAGAAATATTTTCTCGCTGTGCCTAATTCAATGTTATAACGGTGAAGACTCTCTTTGAAGATGTCATAATCAACCTGAAGCTTTTTCCTCCAACGGCGCTCAGCTTTCCTGCATTCTCTCTTCTGATTTGTTACCGCTGAGGCATTTCTCCTGGTGCCTTCTGCTTACCAGTAATAGTTTTGACTTTAAGGGTTCTACAGCATCAATGACTGGGCATTTTAGAGTTGAATATTAGACATTCATCTACACTTGCTGTAATACACTTGGAGTCTGAAATGGCCTCCATAAAAGACAGAACAGGTATTCTCCATTAATGTACCGTTTCTTGACAGTTCGAGATCCTGTTTGGTTTGAAATGGGAGGAACCAATGCATCAAGAACACAGTAATGATCTGACAGCACCACATCTAGAACATTCAAAGCAGTGGTATTAAGACCCTTGTTAATAACCAGGTCCAGCGTATGACCTTGTACGTGGGTGGGGGCAGTCACATGCTGTGAGACTTCGATTGTGTCAAAAACAGCAATAATGTCTTTAGCTGTCTTATTATTGGGATTGTCAATGTGGATGTTAAAATCGCCCGCTATAATAAGTGAGCTGAAATCAGTGGTAATCATTGACAACAATTCAGAGAATTCATCAATGGTTCAGGTAGGATACTAAAGATTTCTTTGGCACTGTAATGATGCTGAAGATTTCTTTGGCACTGGGATGAAGCATGCTGGGAAGATCATCTGACTTAGTGATATGTGGATGTCCATGAAGACCTCGGCTAGCTGATCATTGCAGTCTCTGAGCATGACCCAGCGGCGCCAGCTCTGGTGAAAGTTCTCCTCATGTCAGCTGCAGGCAGAGAGATGATCTGGTCGATGGTGGAAGAGGTGGCATTCGTCACATACGTGTTGTTCAGTGCATCGGAACTGTGCCTAGAACATTGTTTCGGGAGGTGTGGCATCCGTCTGGCGCTGCTTGGTGCAGGCTTGTACTGGGATGTGGATGTCTGTGAAGACCTCGGCCAGCTGATCATTGCAGTCTCTGAGCACATGACCAGCAGCCTTGACTCTGGTGAAAGTTCTCCTCACATCAGCTGCAGGCAGAGAAGTGATCCTGGTCGATGGTGGAAGAGGTGGCATTAAATCCTCGCGTGTTGTTCAGTGCTGCATGAACTGTGCCTACTAGAACTTGACTTTTCGGGAAGTGTGGCATCCCGTCACAGCTGCTTGCTTGGTGCGACTTGTACTGGGATGTGGATGTCGTGAACCTCGGCCAGCTGATCATTGCAATCTCTGAGCACACGACCAGCAGCCTTGACTCTGGTAAAAGTTCTCCTCAAGTCAGCTGCAGGCAGAGAGATGATCTGGTCGATGGTGGGAGGTGGCATTGATCACATCGTGTTGTTCAGTGCATCGGAACTTCAGCCCGCCTGAAACATTGAGCTTTCCGGGAGATAATGGCATCCCGTCACAGCTGCTTGGTGCAGGCTTGTACTGGGTGACAGCCTGAATGCCCTGCCATAAACTGCGAGAGTCTTTCGTGTTGTGGAAGTGGCTCTGGATCTTTAGTGCATGATCTAGCTTGGCTCTCATTTTTTATTGTTTTTGTTGGCTTTTCGTTTGCTCAATTCAAATGTATTAGCAAATTTATTTACAACAGTCATTCTCCACAAAAGCAGCTAACCATACACACTACCAGTCAAGGACACACCTTCTCATTTAATGTTTTTCTTTATTTTTCATTACTATTTACGTGTAGATTAACTAAAGGCATCAAGAAACTATGAATGAACTGTGTAAAAAACTATATATATTTAGAAGGATAGTGATGGAGTGCTCGCCCAGGTAACCTAACCTCCCACAGTCACCCTGACCAAGCTTAGTCGAGATGGTTTTGGGATGAGATGAACTGCAGGAAGTAAAAAGAGCAAAAGGGCCAACAAGTGCTCAGCATCTCTGGGAACTCCTTCAAGACTGTTGGAAAGCCATTTCAGGTGACTACCTCATGAAGTTCATCGAGAGAATGCTAAGGTGTGCAAAAGCCGTGGTAAAAGCAAAAGGTAGTTATTTGCAGAGGTGGAAAAGTACTGAATATTTATACAAGTACAAGTACTGTTACATTGCTGAATTAGTACTCAATTACAAGTAAACTACTGGTGTTAAACAGTACTTAAATCAAAAGTACATCTCAAACTGTACTCTTCTCAAAAACTACTCGATGTGTACTTTTTAACCGATGGATGTTTTATTAGCATTAGTCAATAGCAGGCATTCATTTCGATTTACCAGTATAAAATATCTACGTTCAAAGCACATTTCTCAGATGAACGAGGTATAGAAAGGCAATTTGTTTTGTAAATAAATGTAGATATAAGCAGGAATTTTTGTTTGTTAAAACAATGACAAAATGTTTTGAACATGCATAGAACAGTTTAAACTTTTCCCCAATACACTGCGAACAAAAGGCAGCGGATACCCGTCCTCCGTCTTTTCTCCATCATTTTCACGGTTAACAGTGTTGTCTTCTGTCTCCATTTTTGCTTCTTTGTCTCCAAATCTTCAGTCTATAAATTAGTTTGTACTCCACTGTGTAGTACCTCCAGACATCTGTGCCTGCTGCTGCTGTGATTCTTCTGCTTCGTCATAGATTAATTGGTGAGGTCATGATTGCACAGTCTTATTGGCTGCAAAGATGCAGATGGGTTTGAATAGTGCAGTGTGATGCCGTACTCAGTAGCGACTTTTGTTTATAAGTAATGAAGTAGATTACATGGTGTAGGGTGTGCTCAAGTGGAGTAAAATTACACACTTAGCTTCATAAAAGTACAAATTGCCAAAAATCTACTTAATTACAATGCGTGAGTGTTGAAATTTCTTCACCCTGGTTATTTGCAAGAATCTAAGATATAAAACATATATTGGGTTATTTCCGCTTTTTTGTTTACTACATAATTCCATATGTGTTCATTCATAGTGCCTTCAGTGAGAATCTACAATGTAAATAGTCATGATAATAAATAATAAAACATTGAATGGGAAGGTGCGTCCAAACTTTTGACTGGTAGTGTATATCCAGCCCCAAGCCTCTTGTTTGCTTTTAAACAAATTAAATCTTTTTATATGGTCAAACATACTCATTTATGTCAATAATGAAGAAGAATGTTCTTAATGCAATTAATATGTATACATTTTTATGCTATACTTTACTATAAAGTAGTTAATTTCATCATCTGTTTATGCAAACGTTGTTTAAAAACAATGATTTATATTTTACTATATAGATTTATATTTTATATATGTTCAGTAATGCCCTATATATATAAATGCCAAATCCCATAAAACATGATTTCATGAACCTTGATGTATTTTGTTATGCATCAAAGTTACATTTAATTCTTTTTTTAGTAGGTATTAGCTAATTTATGTAATTAATTGTATATAATGCATGGGTTAGTATGTAGAATGGGATCCTTGACCCACTGATCGGTAAGGTCCATAGATATTATGGGCCAGTGGGTGAGCCAGAGGTCCATGAAATTTATGACACACATTAGCCTAGCGTTCTCTTAGCTAATATTCTTGTGTGTGTTTGTGTGGGCTGATCTTTAGTCCCTGCCAGGAATCAGACAAACACTTATTAACTGAGAGGAATGCAAACAAGCCAGAGCTTAAAGGCTGGCCACAGTGGACAAAAAGAAAGGAAAGAAAGCTATGCCCCTGTCTCCCCTAGCCACCACCCGACAACACACAACATCAAAAGCAAAATCTCTATATCTATTTCTAATTTCTAGTTTAAGTTTATTTAATATTCCATGTCTACTTTAAAATGTATATTTTGTATTTGTTATATATTGTTTATTCATGTGCCATGTTTGTTCTTTGTTCCCTATTTACTACTGCACTATGTAAACTGAACCATGCACGTTGTCTCATCTCTCTGTATGTCTGGCATTATATAGCAGAGATGACAATAAAGTTTACTTTGACTTTGACTTTGAAAATGTCAGTTAGAAGTTAGAAACACTGGTAACTAATGTGTTTTATTCTTTTCTGTCAGTTTTGGAATTCTGTAAGATATTTGGGTAATACATACCTTTATACAGTTATTATAGCAGGTGATAAGATGAATGGGTGTTAAGGCATTACATCCTTACCTAGCACACAGTAGTCAGGCGCACAGCATTTCTTTTGGAGGAGGTGGAGTGAAAGACCTTTAGAGATCTGACCTGATATTATCAGTCTACAGTAAACAGATTTAAGAGCTTAAACCTGCTTTAGGAAGTAAAAGTGTTAGATGAGTCTGCTTGAGATTGTCCTCCATCTGGCTTTGTTGGCAAAATGGCTTTGCTTCCTGTCAGCTTCTTTACCCTCTTCAGACCTGTTTACTCAGGACTCTACAAATGGAATTGGAGATTAAGCACCCTTATATGTAACCCAAAAAAAAAAATCTAAATATGTTAACTCTAGGCATATACATATATTTCCGCCAATGCATATATATACATATTGTATTTAAGTGCCGCTGACACTGTTTACAAATCAAAGAAAGCATTACAAGGCAGAAAAATCTGGAATTTCCAAGACCTATTCAGTGGATTTGACCCAAAGGATTAAGAAGTCACATAGTATGAAAGACCTTAGTACAACCCCAGATGCAGAAGTTAAGCACAGTTGAATAAGACATAAACAACCACACACAAAGCTACCACTGCATTGACACATGTATGTGGAATTGCTTATGTGTCAGAATCCGTGAAATATAGCAGATTTAAGTGTGGACATTTAGTTGTTTTGTTTTTTTGTCTTTTCTGCTCTGTCTTAACATTGTATGTTTCCATTATACTCATCTGACATCTTTTCTATAAATGAAAATGATATGTTGTGTTTTTGGTCACTTTCTAAAAACAGCAAATGTGACCATGTTGTCTTTGTATCTCTGATAAAACTTAAACACACTTATTCATGGATCAGCATGTGTTTTCTGGTGCAGAGGGTGGCATCGTTTTGGCAAAAGAGCACCACTGTCAGCCAACCGTTTGTTTCTATGTTGATCGCGTAGCTGTGGAGTTATATATTTCTGGAATTGTGGTTTTACTGTTGACTTTTACAAAAGGGTTAGCGTTGGGCGTTTGTTGGCGGCGCTATAGGAGGCGACTACTTTCGCTTCCTTGTGCTACTATGTTTATATTGGCAGACATTCCTTCATTAGAAATTCGAGAAGCATGAAGTGCTGGATCTGTATTTTCTCTCTTTTTTCTTTCTTTTGTTTCTCCTTTATTATTATTATTATTGTGTGTGTGTTATTATTATCATTATTATTATTATTATTAGTAGTAGTAGTATTATTATTATTAGCTGTCCAAACCGCGAAGTGCTCAGAACCCTATTGTTTTCGTTCAGGTTTTTCTTTATATTGTGTGTGTATTATTATTATTATTATTATTATTGTGTATTATGTGTGTGTGTATTATTTCCCTCATAAAGTCTGACCAGCCAAAGACTGTGCAATCTGATCAATAAGAGGTGCCTATAACTGAAACATGTTAATGCTAACTCATGAACTGCTCAGATAAAATCTGAATTTTGGTAGATTTCATCTTTCTGCGCTCCTGTGTCAATTCCTAAAATATAGCTATGATTGCTTAAAGGCGTGGCCTATTACAATGTCTATTCTTACCTAATCAAAAGTCCAATCACAGCCTAAACGTACAAGTTTCTTGAAACCCTCTAACTTCGAACTTCAGTCAGGATTAGTGTCCAGACCTCCAAGACCAAGGAAACCCTGTCACCTAAGTGCCAAAATATTACCGACCAATATTCCTTTTTAAGCTTGTCTCTGAACTGCAGCGGAGATAAATTTTGAAAAATTTGAAAAATTGTGAGTACCGATCCGTCCTCCTGGCTGGCCGCCATGTGCTGCCCGAGCGGTCCCAGGTAAATGAGCCGTACATTAAAAGACACATTACTATTACACAGAAAGAACTAACTTTCACCTTGTTTGCAGGCCAGTTGCAGTATTGTCCCATCAAACTGCTGCTAATGCTGTGACTGAGACTGTACTGTATTGGCACCTATCTGAACAAATTGAAAAGAAGTTTACTGGGTTGTTTTTAATAGACTGTAGAATGTCTCATATTGAGACTGTTACTGACATCATGCACATTCAGCACATTCATTCATGCACTTTTTAGTGTCAAAGACAACTCCAAAACCATAATTGTAGGCTGAGTATCACATTCTAATTGTCTCTCTTTCTTCTTCTAGTTTAAAAGTTTACATTTATATTCTACTCTAGCTTAAAGTGTATATTTTATATTCTATTTATATATTTTAATGCGATGTTATGATGTATATTCTTTTGTTCTTACACTGTTAAAACTGGAATACATCGTCCTAGATCTCTTTGTGTACCTGTACAGTATATAACAGAGATGACAATAAAGTTTACTTTGACTTTGACTTTGACTAAAACATAAATTACTAAAATAACAGAATTAACTGAAATTATGCTAAATATTTACTGGACTCATTATATGTATTTAAGAAACAGCGTTATACTGTATATATATATGACCATTTACTATATGTACAGCATATGTGTCTATGCATGTGTTCATATAAACAAATTATATATTTTTTAACTGTTTAAATACACTGAGGCCATATATACTGTAGCTATACATATATATATATATATATATATATATATATATATATATATATATATATATATATATATATATATAACTAAGTTAATATAAACCGTCCTGTTATGTGCGGGTCCGGGAACGACTGTCTGCCGTAAAGCGTTTCAAGCAATCAAAGTTCGTGGGACCGATCGTGCAGCAATATGGCGGTGTCAGTGCCCGATCCGTGCCGCCCGATCGGTTCCGCGCATGCGCACGCATGCCCACTCGGAAAGCCGCCATGAACACCGCGATCAGTCCCGCAGACTTTGAAGGACGGCAGCTTTCGCGGCAGCAACGACTTCAGAACCGCCGCTAACAAACGTGCTATAGCAAACTTCTGACTTTACGCGCGATTCTTGGACCCCACTGACAGCGCGCAGTTCTAGTTTGATATGAAAATGTCACTTCTGCGGTGAGGTGGCCTCATGCTGAAGGTATCCTGTCCGCACAAAGAAAAGTTTTGCAAGTGCCCTTACTTTTCAGAATTCTGTTGAAATGAAATTTGTTTGATGAAAGGAACCACATTTGAAGAGTCCTTCAACTGTTGCTGTGCTGTTATTTATGATCAAACATACGAATATCCAACCCTTTTGTAGTATTATAATAAGAAAGATGGAGGACGACAATGAGATCCTTTTTCTCTTTTCCCAGTTCAATGCTATACTCTATTGGCTAGGACACGTAATCAAGGTTTTACGCACTAGGACCCAGAGGCGCAGTAGGATCATCTTGCGTAAGCTATGGCTGCCAAAAGATGCACAAGTAGAGCATGTTCGGCTTGAAACAGGGAACGAAGTGCTGAGGTAAGTAGAACAAGTGTTTATTGCAATTTTAATATATTCATTACACATTTGATTATACGTACGCGGCATGTGCAGCAGGTGGGAAATGCGACAATTTCATTATTTTCCGAATTTCTTCTACGAAGTATGTTGTCAACAAAACATAAGGAAGACTGCTCGCTAACTCATTAAACTTCCCTTAGCGCTTTGAAATAGGCTGCTGCAACGACTGACATTTTCTGACTGAGCAGAATAGAAAGTTTTATTGCACTTTTAATACATTCATTACACATTTGATTATACGTACTCGGCATGTGCAACAAATGAGAAATGTGATAATTTAATTAATTTTTAATATCTTCATGAAATATGTGAGGTCAACAAACATTAGCAAGACTGCTAGCTAACGCATTAAACATCCTGCATTGAAGGATGTTACATCCTGTAACAGCGACTATAAGCTGGCTCGTAAAATAATAATAATAATAATAATAATAATAATACAAACAGTATTTGATTACTTATAAGTAGTTTTGTATCGTAGGCAGTATGTTTGTGTTCTTGATAAGTTAGTGAAGTTGCCAGTTACAGCGATTAAAGCGGTATTATTATCACCAGTTTACTGATTTTATGTGAACACAATTTCCCTGCAGTGTGATTAAATCGAAACAACTGTGAAGTTAAGTTTGCCCATTATCACGAGTGCAACGTTTTGTTATGGAATAGAACACGACGAGTTTTTTTATATTTTTTATACAACCCCAAATCAGAAAAAGTTGGGACGGTATGTTAAATTAAAGTCAAACTGAAAACAGTACTTTGTTAAATTATCTTTGACCTGTATTACGTTGAAAACAATACAACAGCACATTATTTAGGTGTTTCTCATGAATTTTATTGTTTTTTTTTTTTTTATAAAATAAACCACGTATTCCAATTTGGTTCTTGCAATACATTCAAAAAATTAGAATTAGTAAAGCATTTACCACTTTATAATGTTGCCTTTCCTTTTCACAACACTTAAAAACGTTTAGGGACTGAAGACGCAAATGATGAAATTATTTCCGAAAAGTGTAATTACTGTCCCCATTCTTCCTGCAAACAAAGTCTTAGGTGGGCAACAGTGCGAACAGCGTCTGTTGTCGCATTTTCTTGGCGTCCAAAATCGCCCACACATTCTCCTATTGGAGACAGGTCGGGACTGCAGGCAGGCCAGTCAAATACCCGTACCCTCTTGCTCTGCAGCCAGGACTTTGTTATGTGTGCAGAATGTGGTTTTGCATTGTCTTGTTGAAATATGCATGGGCGTCCCTGGAAAAAGATGTCTTCTTTGAAGGCAGCATATGTGCTCTGTGTACTTTTCAGCATTAATGGTGCCGTCACAGAAGTGCAGGTTACCTTTGCCAAGGTCACTGACACAACCCCATACCATGACAGACCCTGGCTTTTGGACTTGTTGCTGGTAACAGTCTGGATGATCACTTTTCTTCTTTGGTCTGGGCCTGCGGCGTCATTTCTCCCAAAAAATACCTGAAATACTGATTCATCCCAGCCACAATTACCGTTTCCACTGCAATGTGATGGTCCATCCCAGATGCCTCCGAGCCCAGAGAAGTCGGCGGCGCTTCTGGACACTGTTAACATAAATTCCTTTCGGCTGAGTACACAGTTTTAACTGGCATTTGTGGATGTAGCTTCGTATTGGTACTTGACAAAGGTTGCCAAAAGTAGTCCTGAGCCCATGTTGTGATATAAACTATAGATGAATGGCGATTCTTGATGCAGTGGCGCCCTGATGGATCGGAATCACGGTTGTTCAGCAGGCTTAGCCCTTGTCGCTACGCTTTTGACATTCCTCCAGATTCCTTGAATCTTTTAATTATGTTATGCACTGTTGAAGGTGAAATATCTAAATCTCTTCCTATCTTTCTTTGAGAACATTGTTTTAAACATTTTCAGTAATTTTCTCACGTGTTGTTGGCAAACTGGCGATCCTCAGCCCATCTTGCTCCTAAAGGACTAGACCTTTCTTGGATGCTGCTTTTGTACCAAATCATAATTACAATGCCTGTTGACATCACCTGTTTCAAATCACATCATTAGTTAACCAAGTTACCTCATTACTAGCCCTAAATTGCTCCTGTCCCAACCTTTTTTGGAATGTGTTGTAGGTCTGAATGACAGGAAAGGATGTATATTTGCAAATGAAATGAAGTTGACCAGACAAAACATGAAATATTTTGTGTTCATAATGTCTGCAATGACATACGTCAAAGTAAATTTAGAAATCACTACTTTCTTTTTTAATTTGCGTTTTCCATACCGTCCCAACTTTTTCTGATTTGGGGTTGTACAAGTTTTTTATATTTTTGTTGCCATTTTCTTACTTCATGTGCAGCCCATCTGAACTATTTCAAACCCACTCCAGAAGTCTTAAAATTCCTGTGAGGGGACAAAAGGAATTTTTACCTAACGATTCTGACCAACAGAAGGCTCACCTGCAGAAGAGTCTTGATGAACACTGGACTATTTTGGCAGAGGAACGAGTGGAGAGATTGTGAGTAGTGCTTTTAAGTCTTCATTTTTACATTTTATGATTACATTCAAAATGAAGAAACTAATTCCATTAAGTTTTCATATCTGGACTTTTATTTTTTATTATTACTTTTATTATTTTGATCATTTAAAATTTCCATTCAATTGCAATTAACAGGCTACAATCATGATAATTCTGAAGCATTTAGTACAATTAAAAGAAAACTGATTAAAGTCACCTCTGTCAATTGGAACAGTAGCGTTCAGACCGAACACCACACACTTTTTAGTATGCATATCTAAATCAAATGTAAAAACCTCCTGTAACGAACTAATCCTAATATTCACTGAGTCATGTTTGTGTATATAGCGCTTAGTGATTTCCATAGGTATCCCATGGAAAATAGCATTAGATAGCTTATACATTCTTGTCATGTTTGGTGTGTTCACATGTGGTTAAAGAGCATGGTATAAATGCAGAAATAACACTTTTTTTGAATTACAAACAACATATTAAAAGCCAGTATTGAGTTCCTCTTTAAGTTGAAACAGACGGTAGCCAGGGTGCTGGGATGTGTCCTTTCTGGATTTTTGTAGTGAAATTGTGTCATACAAATACCTTTAAATCCAGTCTTAAATTAAAGGAGCTATATGTAAGATTGTGGCCAAAACTGGTACTGTAGTCAAATTCAAAATACTGTAGTATGTTGTTTCCCCTCCGTTCCTCCCCAGACTCGAGGTTGCCAGATAGGTTAGCGGATCCTCATATTTGGCCAATCTAGTGTCTGTTACGTTTCGTATTGCCATAATTAGCATGATAATGTTTCCACTGTTACCACAATTTCTCAGCGTAACACAATGCCATCACAAGTCACCTTTTTTGTTTCCCAAACAATTCAGTCGGTTAGATGACCCACCTGCACATTGGCTACAATCTATGATCGAACATGAATAATGTTATTCAGCTGTTGAAAATATTTGAAATATCCAGCCCTACGTTTAGTGGTGATACAAGTTAGCCAACCTTGGCTAAATCTTACCTGTCCTGTAGAAAATGCATCTCAAATGCATCTGCTTTGCTGATCCTCTTTTTGTTTCTGGTTTGGTCAAAATGTTTTTTGTTTTTGAATGTCATAGTGAGGTCTTTTAGTTTTAGTAATGTCAGACATTTGTAATTCAGAATGCTTGTAGCTGCAGCTCAGTGGTAACTGGCAACCTAGATGGCGAAATGCTACTGACTTCATGATTGGCCGATAGTGGTGGGTGGCGCTACAGGCCAAAGCACAAAACCAAAACATGAACACAATTTGCGGGCTGTAAATGAAATTTTCAAATGTGAATTTTCTGGCTGTACTAATTTTGTCAGTGAGGTCAGTATTTCAAATTAACTTGATTCCTTAATCTCTGGTGACATATTAGGTTTATTTTATGATTGTTTGCCATGAATTTCTTACATATAGCTGCTTTAAACTTTCAAGGTAAGTCTTGCTGAATTGAAACACTTTATTGTATGGTTAAAAAAAAAGAAACAGAAATACACTTTTGGAGAGAACATGAAATTCATTTTAGTTTACTTTTTTGACATGTAGTGGGAACCTAGTAAGTGCAGTATGGATCCCGGAGGAAAAACTTGTGAAGCTGCAGTCGCCAGCTGTAAGTGATTTTGTTAATTTTTTGTTCACTCATATGTTAAGATCATCTTGTCTCTGATATTACATGCCAGTATTTAGAGTTTTTTTTTCTGGTTTACCACTGAAACCTGCTAAAGTGTAAGACATTACATCTGTTGATGTTTCAAATTATTTGTTTTAACAGGGGAAGTTTTGGCAGACAATGGGGTTTTCACACCAAGGAAAACAGTGGTTACTTCCTGAGGAGGCCCTTTACCTAATGGAATGTGTGAGTAGAGACACATACTTTTACAGAGATGAAAACATTCTGTAATCTTTTATAATGGCCTAAAAAAAGTAATTGTTGTCTGTTCTAATGTTAATCTCATAACAGGGCAGCCTGCAAGTGTTTTATCGTGACCTTCCGATGTCAGTCCAGTCTGGTTATGAACACTTCTTGTCCTCTGATTCAGTGACTCTCCATCAGTACCAGGTGGGTAAGGACTAGAAATTGTGTAATTACACAGTGGATGTTACACATTTGGATGTTACAGTAAATGTTGTCAGAAAAAAAGTGCTGCAAAAAAGAAAGACAATGGAAGAGAATCTCAGATTAAATAATCCCCATGGCTAATTTATTTTAATGTTGGAGTATTTGTGAGCTCCAATGTTATTGGTACTGGAGAAAAAATGAAGATTTTTATTATTATTGCTGCATAAAAAATATCTTTCACATTTTATCTGACCATCTCTCATTACTAAGACATTAATCTGTGACACATTTTTGATATTCCTTAGCAAGAGGAGAGCTCTCTCTCTGAGCATTAAATGGTCAGAAATCTTGTTCTAATGTCTTGTAAAGTCTGATATAGCAATCACATTCTGATAAAGAAATGTGCAGTACAGAGTGTTTGACTGTTCAACCCGTAGTTTATCTGTCGTTCCCCCAGGTAGGTTAATACATAACACGCATAAAATACCTAGGGCAGTGATAGATGAACTACGAGTCAGGCAGTTGAAAATTATCCACTTCTGTCTGCACCCTGCAGCACACCCTTGATGGCAATGGGTTATGGTTAAAAGGAACTAGCAAACTGACTGTGTAGGTGCTATGGATGCACCGATTGCAGTTTTGTTGGCCGATTACCGATTTTTTTTGTAAGTGTGATCGGCCGATACCGATTTTTTTCCCAGATAACAGAAAATTAGAACTGCTGCGAGGAGTCGGCGACATCAACTTTCAACTTTTTTAATGTAACGCGGTAGTTACTTTCCCTGTTTACTAGTTACTTTTATAATAGTGACATATAATAGTGACAGCTCTACAGCAAATACAAACAAAAATCTAATTTTCGTTAATATAATGCTTTATTTTCATAACAAATTTTCTTTACAAATTTAAATAAATAAAATGTAACTCGTAAAATGTAAAATGTAACAACTCCGGTAACTCGACGTCTGAAAAGTAACGCCTACTTGGCATTGTGTATTTTGGGCAGAGGTGATTTATCAGATTTCTGAAGCCTGTATCCTCAACTATGGAAAACGGCTGATCATCTAGTAATCATCTTGTGATTGACTTGAGCATCTATGTTTATGTTGAATTGGGGACAGACAAGTGGGCAAGGGGAGCCATTGATTGCTTGCTTATTAAATGTGTAAGGCCTAACTATTAAACTGTAATTATAAGGTTGATAAACTGTAACTTGCGTTTAATCTACTTGTCGCCGTTCCTCTTTCTACGTCATCTTTGGGTTTTCTGTAAAAACTGTCTGTAGTGTGCAGTCAGTCACAAGACCAGGAGCCATCGGCCAATAGGATTCGCAGGCAGAAGCTGCCAAAACTGCCCCCGAACTGCCCAGACCCGCCCCCTTTTAAACCGCGTGCGCAGGAATCTCACTCGAGCAAAAAAGCCGCTTGTCGGTAATCTACATCGCACGCGGCGAGATTTAACACATCGAGAGGAAAAAAAGACATTCGCGAGAGGAAAAATACAGTTCGCGCGCAATATTATCACAACCACGCACTCGATTCTTAATTTTGTGCTCTCGAGTTTCACATTTGCGCGCGCGACTTTGAAATTTACGCCCGCGAATTTTTTGCGGCAAGCCATTTGGCATTGATGTGTCGCCATACTCACGCACCCTAAATTCATTTCGTCGCCGCACGATGTCACCCCATTCAAAGTGAATGAGAAACACTTCCGTTGAGCGTACATGTGAACGCTGCCTGAATGCGCGTGTGGCTATGCTGCAAGTAATGCGCATGCGCAAGATCGGTTTGAAATCGGCAATATGTGTGAGTGATCGGCCAATCGCCGATCAGGCCAAAAATCGGCCGATTACGATCGCTGGCCGATCGATCGGTGCATCCCTAGTAGGTGCATGTATTCTCAATCAAAACGTTATTGGAACTGTTGTTCAGAATTTTCCCAATTTCGGTTTCAGATAACCCACTAATTTGCAGGTTGCAGCATAGTAAATGTGGTCAGAAAAAAGTCCTGTAAAAAGAGAGAGAGAATGGAATAGAGGCTTTGTGACAAGCATGTAAACCGTTTTCTCCAAAACGTTCTGATAAGAATATTGATAAAGTGTTGAATTGATATGCAGTTCTACAAAGAATAGTAGTAGTAGTATCAATAAAATCCCTTATAAGGACTGCTTCATAAACGGGGTAAACAGTTTGCTCTGTGTGAATTTACAATACGGCGTCTAGATAATGTCATATTGGTTTACTGCGTATTCTGCATTTTTTTTATTGTGTATTGTTTCGAAAACAATGAAAGCTACAAGAACTGATATTTGCATTTTGGGGGGCAGAGTTACCTGGTGAGCCTCAGTAGTCAAAATGAGCATGTTAGTTATTTTGGCAGTATGTATTTGTAGTAGAGCTGCAGCACTCGGTTCTTTTAGTAATCGAGTATTCTATCAATTGTTTTTTTTGTTAAACAGAAAAAACACAAGAAAAAACACAAAAAACTCACTGTGCCACCGAAAACGCTGTGCATCACTATTAAGCGCCTGAGTGAAACACAAGCGGAGCATGCTCTAGCGAGTGAAAATAATTAAACAAAGCTTCTATTCTAGAAAAATTGGCTCGACCATTTTTTGTAATCGAATTATTCAAGTTATTTGAGTGATCGTTTCAGCCCTAATTTGTAGTCAGAAGGCAGGAGGCAGCATCACAGAAAAATGGAAACTAGTATGAAATTATACAAATAAAACTTTCTTGCCGGCATTGTGGAAGACAATTCTAGCAGGAAACACAAGCACAATGGAGTGAACACAGCTTTAAATTACAAGTAAACCCTACTATCAGTCCAAAAAGATGAGTGTGGTTGTGTTTTGGACAGAAATCTTGTCAGACAGAACAACAGAGACAGCAGAGAAAAAGAACCAATTTCATCAGAAATTTATATTCGTTAAGGGAATAAAACCTTCTAAAGATCCTGTCAAAGAATTCTAGTTGTGTATGTGCATGTGTGTATAATGTACTTAAAAAAGAATTTTATTAGTAATCACCACATGTAGTGCAAACATTTGGGTTACGTTGGGTAAAGTATTAATTTGCTGCCCTCCTTCCATAGGTTTTTGGTCATTTAAAGAGACTGGGATATGTAGTAACCCGATTCGAATCCAGGTAAATATGGTTTTTATCATCTTTCACACAATGCTTGTGGGTGTTCAGCAGTTCCATAAACCCACATGATTTTGTTCCCCCTGCCGGCAAAGTGGCGTGCCATCCCTCTACATTCAACAGCTGAATCTGCCAGTCACCCGTGATGAACAGAAGAAGCAGCTGAAGAGAAAGCGCAGCCCGAGTCCGATGTCCAGGTATATACAGATTCCTTCATTTGAACCTCTCTGTTTGATATTGTACATTTGGTGAACTTACTTTTTTTTTTTTTTACTTTGCTCAAGAACTTATTAAGAACTTGCTTAAGAACTTATTTGCTTAAGAAAAAATTAACTATGCAGTGCTGTTACAAAGTATTTACCCCCTTACTGTTTTTTTTTTTTGCATATTTGTCTCACATGTTTCAGATCATCCAACAGATTTTCATATTAGACAAAGATAATCAGTTAAATGTTGATTTAATTTATTGAGGGGAAAAACTATGTAAATCTACCAGGCCCTATGTGAAAAGTAATTGCCCACCCTTATTAAATCATGAATTAACTGTGACCTGTTGAACTAAGAAATCATCTTAAATAGAAGTAGTGAAGTGTAGACAAAGTGAAGTAGACTAAAAGTTTGCAGAAAGCAACTAACCATGCCACAATGTAAAGAAAGAAAGTCTTTGACGTCTATCAGGCCTGAAAGGGTTTTAAGGCATTTCTAAGGCTTTGGGGCTACAGCAAACCACAGAGAACACACCACAGCACAGCACACAGTGTACCACAACAAAATGTGACCTCTGCATTTAACCTATTCGTGAAGGAGCAGTAGGCAGCTAACAAGCGCCCGGGGAGCAGTGCTTGGGGACGGTACCTTGCTCATGAGTACCTCAGTGGTAACTTTACCGGCCCTGGATTCGAACCTGCAACCTTCTGATCACAGGGCGAACACCCTACCGTTACGCCAATCATATGTGACCCTCCACGGCAAAACCAGTCGCTTGTCGCAACGGAGGTTTCCGAGAAAAACGACCGTTTATGTGGGGTAAAATTTTGGATTTTTTGTTTTTAGTGTTTTGAAACAGTGGAAGGTCTATACTGTACTGTTGTGAATAAATTTCGCTGAAAAACTTACCCTTTCCATCCTAAAAACCTGACTTTCTTGTGGTGAGGAATTTAATTCCGGCAGAATGTTAAAAGTTTCTGTTTTGACTGCTCTACTTCAATATTTACGGTAAATCCACTCGTTGACTAGCGTGAAGATAATTCTCCGGAATCCATTTCCGTCTCCCGAGTTCAGTTAACCTAACGCAAGTAGGCTATCCGTGTGGCTGTGAATGCAGCGTAGGATACCGTAAACACGAACATAGCCGGGACCGCACCAAGCGTCTGTGAGTGCTACGGCGATAGTTAACTTCAAAGGCAGATTTCTCCCTTTCTCACTTGCCGTGACAGGAGAACCCCGACTCCTTTGGATGTTGATATCTCAGTCATATGTCGTCCGATTCATTCGATATAGGAAGCTTGATTTATGCCCTTTCATAAAACATAATAACAATTTTGAAAATTTGCGACAAGCGACTGGTTTTGCTGTGGAGGGTCACATATATTCTGTGAACTAACAAGACAAAAGTTACATTCCGTTACATCTGGGGTTACACAGCATTTCAGAAAAATTTCATATTAGAGCTGTAACTATCGATTATTTTAGTAAATGAATATTTTATAGATTTTTTTCATTGATTAAGTAATTGGATAAATTCTTTTAATTCAAAAAAACATAAAACAAAAAAGAAAAATCTGGAAAATGTACAACCAATTGGCTTTTATTCCTGAAATTTCTTTTTTGAAAAATCTAAATTAACCTTTACACCCCTGAGAGAATTTGGGGCGTTTTTCTATACCTTTGTTTTTAGGCTTATTCTAATGTGTGTGTAGAAGTTTGCCATACATGCCTTATGTTGTTGTGTTAAGGACGTCCTGCGCTACTCAAATTTGTCATAGTTTGATGTGTTAATGCTGACGCAGTTATGATATCAGCACATTTCTGATGAAAAGTGACTTGTACCTGTAGAAATGTTGTTTTTAATTTTTATGTGGAAGAAAAGTGCTGAAACTGTAGAAATAGTAAGAACATTCTTTTATTGGCTTGCAGAGTTTTTATTATGCATTCTATGGCTGAACATTCTAAGGCGGAAACACTTCCATCCATCAGAATCCATCAGAATATAGAATAAAATTTTTTTGATAAATACATTTTCTATTTTTCTTCTTTCCTATTGATTACTCTCCAACATTATAAAATAAAGTAAAAAATCTGAGCAATTGAAAATCTTGAACCAATTTGGCCTATAAAATGAGCAGATTTCTGGGTGAGAACTGCATTTCCCACAAATCCCCTGTCTGTCACTCGGAGCTGCGTCTCAATAAAGCGATGGATGCATGTTACATAATAAACACGGAAAATCATAATCAATGGCTGTATTGTGAGTAGAATGTGAGTAGACACTAATAACTGTCTGTGTGAAACACAAGCGGAGCATGCACAAGTAAGTGAAAAGAATTCAATGAAGCTTTGATTCTAGAAAATTGCCTCGACCATTTTTTGTAGTCAAATTATTTGATATATTCAAATAATTTGTTCAGCTGTACATCATACCAACAGTCAAAATTTGTTGGTGGTAATGTGATGGTCTGAGGCTAGTTTGCTGCCTCAGGACTTGGGGGGTTACAGGGGACCTGTAATTGATGGAACCATGAATTCTGCTCTCTATCTGAAAATCCTGAAGGAAAATGTCCATCCTTCAGTTTGTGCCCTGAAGCTCAAGCTCACTTTGATTATGCAGCAGCAGCAAGTGATAGTTGGTAGGCTAACAGTTAGGGCACTGGTCCCCAGTTATCTTTCCCCGAATGCCAAAGCAAGTCAGGCTGAGGGCCAACAAATCCACGTCACATCTCCCAACACCCGTCCCCCAAGAAATATATACAAGGATGCAGACACATGTATAGTCAAAAAAGAGAGAGGCAGTCAAGCCCCCATCTGACCCCGGCCATTGGCTCCTAAACCCTGAATATTTAGGAGTCAGATGCTTTTTTTGGAAGCCATAATCTCTATCACATGCCAAATGTGAAATGAAAAAACAATAATTACAATAATTATTGTTTATTTATTTCTTCTGTCTACCTCACACTGCCTTTTCTTTCTCCTGTCTGAGCTATTTGACCTGTCTCCTGCATTGTCTTATAGATAACAGAAGAATAAATGACACATGAATGTGAATATTTATTCATAAATTATTTTATATTAATATTATTAATAAAAGTGCTGAAACTGTAGACAAAACTAGTAGATATAGTAAGAACAGTGTCTGTTTTATTGACTTGCAGAGTTTTTATTTTATTATATAACATGAGCTGCTTTTGGCCTTTCTGGAAAAGAACTATGTTTTTGCGCACGACGGCTTTCCATATGAGAGTCGTGAGTACTAAGGTGTGTTTACATTGCGAATGATGTAATTTAGGGCTGCGCAATTAATCAAATGTCTGTTCACAATCTTGATTCACACGTGTACAATCTCATTTCTAATTTATGGCGATTCACACTCAGCCCACTTGGTGGCGGTAATGAGCTTTTAGTGCATTTTTTTTTGCCAACCGGCATAAAACCCTACTGAGACAGAAGAAAAGCAAAATAGGATAGGTTAGGATTAACTTTATTACTCCCCAAGGGGACAGGTAAAGCTAGAGAGCTGGTGAACATGATGCAGAGAAGGAAGGTGGAAATACTGTGTGTTCAGGAGACCAAGTGCAAAGGTAGCAAGGCTAGAAGCTTAGGAGAAGGGTTTAAGTTGTTCTACCATGGTGGAGATGGAAAGAGAAATGGAGTAGGAGTTATCCTGAAGGAGGAGTTTGTTAGGAACGTTCTGGAAGTGAACAGAGTGTCAGATAGGCTGATGAGTCTGAAGCTTGAAGTTGAAGGAATAATGATCAATGTTATTAGTGGTTATGCCCCACAGGTAGGATGTGAGCTAGAAGAGAAGCAGAATTTCTGGAGTGAGCTAGATGATTTGATGCAGTGTATCCCCAGAGTTGAGAGAGTGGTAATTGGTGCAGACTTTAACAGACATGTTGGTGAAGGGAACAGAGGTGATGAGGAAGTGATGGGCAGGTTTGGTATCCAGGATAGGAACGAAGAGGGACAGATGGTGGTAGACTTTGCGAAAAGGATGGAAATGGCTATTGTAAATACTTTCTTCCAGAAGAGGCAGGAACATAGGGTGACTTATAAGGCCTGGACTATACTCGCTGTGAGCTACGTATGCGTATCCGTACACAGTTGCGTTGTTAACGTTTGTGCAGATATACTTGCGTCCGTACTGTGGGTCGTAATCTGTAGTGTGTACTCCTTATCACCAGGAGTCAGTGTCGAGGCCGCAAACCTAATAAATGAATGAATACCTGTATCGTCATCTAAAATCGTCATCTGTTATTCCAAACAAACATGTCTTCACTCGAAGAAACATTAATCTTCATCATACTGAGACAGCACCAGAGAATTAAACAAAAATCGCGGCGATGGTACGTTCGACGACTTAATAGATCTCGTCAGCAAAATGGGGAATTCTTTTCTTGACTTTTGAGTGCAGATCTCGCAACACTGCCCCCTATAAATTACGCAGGTATTGCATCTCCATATACGTTCCGTTAATTTTGGAGCACGTGCACAAAAACCGACGCAAACAACGCAGGACACGGATCGCGCCTGTACGTATGTACATACGTACGTAGTTAACAGCAAGTATATTCCAGGCTTAAGAGTAGAGGGAGGAGCACACAGGTGGACTACATCTTATGTAGACGTTGTAATTTGAAGGAGATTAGTGACTGCAAGGTAGTGGTAGGTGAGAGTGTAGCGAGACAGCATAGGATGGTGGTCTGTAGGATGAAACTGATGGTGAGGAAGATGAAGAGAACAGAGGTGGAGCAGAGGACCAGGTGGTGGAAACTGAAAAAAGAAGAGTGTTGCGAGGTTTTCAGGGAGGAGTTGAGAGAGGCTCTTGGTGGCCAGGAGGTTCTCCCAGATGATTGGACAGATACAGCTGATATGATTAGGGAGACGGGTAGGAGGGTACTTGGTGTGTCATCTGGAAGGAGTAAAGTAGATAAGGAGACTTGGTGGTGGAACGAAAAAGTCCAGGAGCATATACAGAGAAAGAAGTTAGCTAAGAAGAAGTGGGACACTGAGAGGACTGAGGAGAGTAGACAGGAGTACAGGGAGATGCAGCATATGGTGAAGGTAGAGGTGGCAATGGCCAAACAAAGGGCGTATGATGACCTGTATGCTAGGTTGGACAGTAAGGAGGGAGAGAATGATTTGTACATGTTGGCAAGGCAGCGAGATAGAGATGGAAAGGATGCAGTAGGTTAGGGTGACTAAGGATAGGGATGGAAATGTACTGACAGGTGCCAACTGTGTGATGGGAAGATGGAAAGAGTACTTTGAAGAGCTGATGAATGAGGAAAATGAGAGAGAGAGTAGAGTAGAAGAGGTGACTGTTGTGGATCAGGAAGTAGCTGAGATTAGTAAGGATGAAGTGAGGAAAGCTTTGAAGAGGGGAAAGGCAGTTGGCCCTGATGACATACCTGTGGAGGTATGGAAGTGTCTAGGAGAGGTGGCAGTAGAGTTTTTGACTAGGTTGTTCAACAAGATCTTGACGACTGAGAAGATGCCCGAGGAATGGAGGAAAAGTGTTCTGGTGCCGATTTTCAAGAACAAGGGAGACGTACAGGATTGTAGCAACTATAGAGGAATAAAGCTAATGAGTCATACAATGAAGCTTTGGGAAAGAGTGGTGGAAGCTAGGCTTAGGTCAGAAGTGAGCGTCTGTGAGCAGCAGTACGGTTTCATGCCAAGAAAGAGTACTACAGATGCTATTTTTGCTTTAAGGATGCTGATGGAGAAGTACAGAGAAGGTCAGAGGGAGCTGCATTGTGTCTTTGTAGATTTAGAGAAAGCATATGACAGGGTGCCGAGAGAGGAGCTGTGGTATTGCATGAGGAGGTCTGGAGCGGCAGAGAAGTATGTTAGAGTGGTGCAGGACATGTATGAGAACTGTGAGACAGCAGTGAGATGTGCTGTAGGAGTGACAGAGGAGTTCAAGGTGGAGGTGGGACTGCATCAAGGATCAGCTCTAAGCCCCTTCTTGTTTGCTTTGGTGATGGACAGGCTGACAGATGATGTTAGACAGGAATCTCCATGGACTATGATGTTTGCAGATGACATTGTGATCTGCAGTGAGAGCAGGGCGCAGGTAGAGGAAAGGCTAGAGAGGTGGAGATATGTGTTGAAGAAGAGAGAAATGAAGATTAGTCGCAGCAAGACAGAGTACAATTGTGTAAATGAGAGGGGCATAAGTGGAACAGTGACGTTATAGGGAGTAGAAGTAAAGAAGGTAGAGGACTTCAAGTACCTAGGGTCTACGGTCCAAAGCAACGGAGAGAGTGGAAAAGAGGTGAAGAAGCGTGTGCCAGCAGGTTGGAATGGGTGGAGAAAAGTGTTAGGTGTGATGTGTGATAAAAGGGTTTCAGCAAGAATGAAAGGAAAGGTGTACAAGACAGTAGTGAGACCAGCCATGTTGTATTGTTTGGAGACAGTGCCAATGAGGAAAAGACAGGAAGCAGAACTGGAGGTTGCAGAGCTCAAGATGTTGAGGTTCTCTTTGGGAGTGACGAGGATGGATAGGATCAGGAATGAGTTCGTCAGAGGGACAGCTCATGGTAGATGTTTTGGAGATAAAGTCAGAGAGGCCAGACTGAGATGGTTTGGACATGTCCAGAGGAGAGACAATGAGTACATAGATAGAAGGATGCTGAGGTTGGAGCCACCAGGCAGAAGGCTGGGAAGAAGACCAAAAAGGAGATTTATGGATGTGGTGAAAGAGGACATGAAGTTAGTTGGTGTGAGGGTAGAGGACGCAGAGGATAGGACTAAATGGAGACAGATGACTCGCTGTGGCGACCCCTGAAGGAAAAAGCTGAAAGAGGAAGAAGAAGATGTAGTAGCAAAACAGCAACTAAGACCATAACATATACAATACCATATACAAAATACAACAATGGAAAAAAAAGACTAGACAGTGAAAAACCAAATACAACATGTATTATCAGGTCAGCAACATAAAAACAATGGCAAGTACAGTACAATATGCAGCATACAGCAATAAACAACAGCACCAAATATAGACATCCAAATACCATACAGAGGCTGATTATACACAGCAAAAAAAAAAAAATAATAATACAGTGTCAACTAAGACAGTACAATAATACCGAGCAGGTCAGCAATAAAAAAAATAATAATAATTGCCGAAGGAACAAAGGATCTCCTAAATCTTTCAGTGGAGCAGCTGGGAAGTAGGAGCTGCTGGCTCCTACCACTTCTTACAAAAAAGTTATATAAAGGGTGATCTTCTTGTGACAGAACACGCCTCAGTTTCCTCATGGTTCTCTGCTCCATAACAGCCTCCAGAGAACTATGGCTGATATCAGTAATGGTGCCTGCCTTTTTTTTTTATTAACTTATTAAACTGATTCCTGCCCTCCACTGTCAGACAATCACCCCAGCACACAACTGCATAAAAGATAGCACTCCCTAAAATCCCAATGATATAAAGTGTGTAATAATGACTTGCTTATATCAAAAGATTTAAGTTTTTAAGGGAAAAACAGTCTGGACTGGGCTTTCTTGACAATAATAATACTGCTATTCCTTTTCCACTCCAGCCTGTCATCTATATACACACCCAAGTAATTGTAAGAAGAGACTGGCTGTCCTTTAATAAAGATGGGAGTTACCTCAGTTTTCTTCCTTCTAAAGCTGTGTTTCATCACACCAGCTTACAAAACTATTCACCTCATCTTCATATTTAGTAATGTCACTATGAACAATATAAACAACCAATGCAAAATTTCTGTAAGTGACTGGAAACGCTGCTGTGCCCGGAGGTGTCTGAGGTGTCCAGAGTAAAAAGAAATGGAGAAAGAACTGTACCCTGTGGTGCCCCTGCATTTGTGAGGATTATGTCAGAGAGGTTGCCATGGTGCCTGACATACTGAGGTCTACTAGTGAGATAGTCAATAATCCATGCAATAGTAAAATGATTAAGATTAAAGCTAAAACGCTTCCTAGCTAAAATATGTGGTTGTAGTGTTTTCAAAGCACTAGAAATTTGTAAAAAACATTCTTCTTAGAGATGCACCAGTTAACTCTAAATGATTGTGTGCCCTGTCTAACAGGTAGAGAAGAGCATCGTCTGCACCAACTCCCTCCCTATATGCAATATGGAGTGAGTCCTGAAATGAACAAACTTGTTTTCTCAAGTGCTATGGGATAGTCCTCTCAAAACATTTCATAACGTGATGTGAGAGCAACAGGTCTAAAATCTTTAAGTGCTCTGACATTAGACTTTTTAGGCACTGGCACAATGCAAGATGTTTTCCATATACAGTAGATAGAATCTTAGAAAAGGACAGAGACAAAGTGAATATATAATGAAAAACTGCACATAGCTGACCAGGACATACCTTTAAAACCCGTGGCATGACCCCATCTGGGCCAGGGGCCTTGTTAACATTAAGCCTCCTCAACTGGGTGTATACCTCCTTTAGAGTAATAGTTAGAGGAGGTCAAAAGGGAAATCTGGATCCCTGCTCACAAGGGGAGAGGATGGAGTGCAATTGCACATCATCTGCTAAGCTACCCTTAGAGTCTAACTGAGCATAAAATTGGTTTGCCTCATTAAATGAAAATGTGCTCTCCCTCCCTATTATTAACTTTAGGCCCTTCCAAAGGCCTTAAGTATCGCAATTCTGCAGTTTATTTTCAACCTTAGCCTTATAGTTCTTTTTCCCCTGCCTTACGACCTGTTTAAGATTTTTCTGTGCTACCTTAATTCTCTCTTTATCCCTGCTTCTAAAAGCTGCCTTCTTTTCATTGATAGCACTCTTTATTTCTTTAGTAATCCATGGCTTGATATTTGAAAAAAACTTTGTTTAACATGTGATGGTCATGTCCATACAGAAATGAACATAAGGGTAACACACTCAGCCACACTATCATGTTTGTCCTTATAAAAAACAGACCAATCCATACACTCAAGGTAAGCCTTCAGTTCCTCGCATGCCTCCTCAGACCATACACGCACAGTTCTTGTCGAGTAAGGTTGTTTACAGGCTAACAGGGTATATTTGGATGAAACCAGCACCAAGTTATGGTCAGAGCTGCCCAGAGGAGGAAGAGCCGTGGAAGAGTAACTGTCTTTAATATTGGCATAGAACAAGCCAGTAGTTCTGTCACATCTCTTGGGACAAGTGACAAACTGCCTAAATGAAGGCAGAGAGTATGATAAGGTGCAGTGGTTAAAATCACCATTAATAATCACCAGGGAGTCCGATGTGTGACTTTGCAGGTCGTGAGTCGCTCTAAGCATCGAATCCGTCGCTAGTTTGGCATTGGCGGATGGTGGCATATGGACCACCATAACAATAACATTAGAGAAATCACGAGGTAGGTCGTAAGGCCTGTAACTCACCGCCAGTAGTTCAGTATTCTGATCACACACTCTCATCTTCTCTGTGATTATGCCCAGGGTGACACCACAGTTTTTTGACATACAGGCACACTCCACCACTCCCACTCTTGCCTGTCTTCATGTTGTATCATTATAAAGCCATCCATTTTTATGTGTATGGCAGGTACGTTGTCATTGAGCCATGATTCAAAGTAGGCTACTCTGCTGAAACATACGATCATATTTCAGGAGCGTTGCAGTCAACTTTGTTAACAAGGGAGCGCACATTCCCCATTATCACAGAAGGTAAGACCGGCTTATATTTCCTGAGTATGTTCCTCACTCTTATGCGCTCTGCCATCCTCTTTACCTTTGTTTTATATCCGGAGACAAATTCATACAAGGTGGGACAAAACTCACCATGGCATCTTGAGTACTATACAGTTCCCCGTAACTGTAGGAAATCACTGCCTCTGGGCTTGCCCCTGCGAACAAACAAATCCAGTCCACAAAAAAGCCACAGAAACCCAAACGTGCGTAATTTAAGTCTGAAGTTTTTACACACAATTGCTATGCTCCTGTCCGTAATGCCATGAAAACAAAACACGGAAAGGGGGGAGATGACAAACAAACATAAAACACACGCCAGGTAGTGAGTCGCCGACAGGGCAGGTGCCATCTTAAAGCAAACACCAATGTAGTTGCCTGAGTGCCCAAAAACACAAGTGCTATATGTTTATTTTTATTTAAAATTTTATTAATTTAAGTTCTGTTATTTGTGTTCAACAGATTTGAAGTTATTTACTTTTATGGGTCTAAAATAAGGAAAAGACCTTTTTTTTGTTACAAGAAACTTTCAAGTGCTGTGTATATTTTTTTATTGTTGAAAGTCATTGTTGAAAGCACAAAGGTTTTTGCTGAAAGAAGGAAAATTGTTTGAGAGAATCATGGTCTCAGTTCGCAGGGAGAAAAATTGAGATTTGCATTTTAGTCAGAATCGTCCAGCCCTAATGTAATTAATGTGTTTTAATGCAGTTACTTCGGAAATAATTTCACGTACGGAGTAATTAGTATAATGTCCAAAGTCTGTTATCGCAATTGTTAATATTTCACTCACTCTTAATACTAGCGGAGATATCAACCCATTGATGCAGAGATGCACAGACGGCCATAGGGAGCTGTTTGCATTTGTTGCCAGGGCAACATGAGGGGTCAGATATATCGCTTGGTTGGGCCAGATCTGACCCGTGGGCCGCCATTTGGGGACCACTGAGTTAGGGAGTTCGCCCTGTGATCGGAAGGTTGCTGGTTTGAATCCTGGACCGGTAAAGATAACGCTGAGAGACTCATAAGCAAGGTGCCGTCCCTAACACTATCCCCTGACACCGCTCATGTCAGCTGCCCACTGCTCCTTCACGGATGGGTCAAATGCAGAGGTCACATTTTGTTATGCTGTGCTGTGTTCACAATGACAATCACTCACTTTCACTTTCAGTGATCCAAAACACACCACCAAGTCCACCTCAGAATGACTCAAAATAATAATAATAATTTTGGAGTGACCTAGCAAAAGTCCGGACTTAAATCCGGTTCATTAAACAGGCAGTTAATAAAAAGCTCAAAAACCACTGTGGCACAACCACCCTTAATTACTTCCTGTTAAATTTCGTTTAGGGCCAGGTACACTTGGATAACCCATTTCCGTTAATAAATTAAATAATTAAAAAAACACATTGTATTTACTTGGGTTATGTTTATCTAATATTATAATTTGTTTGATGATCTGAAACATGTAAGGTAACAAACATGCAAAAATACATCACTGCAGTTTACACTAAATTGTGAATCTCCCCACATCCCTGTTTCAGCTATTTATTTGAGCATTTCTTCATACAAAGTGTGATTGTGCTCCTTTAGGCGCAATCAGAAACAAAGTCTCATGGACACAGGGGAGACAGCAGTTACTGGACAATGCGAAGATGATGTAAAAACCGATACGCTACACACAGACCAGAGTACCTCAGACCCCCCCCAGATTTCGCAGGCTTTCCAGGATGAGAACATTGAGTGTTGCCCAGACTTGGGGAGAACTCCACAGAGACACTGGTGGACAGATGTGTGGAACCAGCCCCGGCTTGCTTCACCTCGGCCTGCAGGTCGACAGTGGGACTTAAGAAGCATTTGTTTCCCAGATCTTGGTGCATGTCACAAAAGGTCAGACATCCTGGCTGCCCCTGATCCCAGGTTGCTCCCTGGGGCTCTGCAAGTTGGTGAATGTGAAATGTCACCCTGGTTCAGGAAGCTCAACCTCAAGAAGGAGCGTCTGTCTCGCCAAGAACAGGAGAAGCAAAAGGAAAGGAACCGATACCACCGGGATATTAACGATGACCGAGAGGTGCGAAGATGCAGAAACTGGATTGAGTATTTCGGGTTGATGGAGCGGAGGAGGGTTAACCGAAGTAGAAATACACCTACTCGCCACAGGGAAAAGGAACTCACGCCACTTACTCAGCCTGGATGCTGTGATTCCCACCGTAAGTTTAAGAGGACGCGATTCTGTCTCTACATGTCTCAAACTATTCCAAGTCAAGCGCAAGCCTGAAGGCGGAGTCGCGTGCGAAAAGACAAGATATTTTACTCACGAACGTTCGCTTTGTTACGAGTAGAGGGAATGTAAAGGCGCCATCACTCGTTAACATCACGCAAACTCCCACCTACCTCTTCCCTTTCTCTCTCAAACACACACACACACACACACACACTAGACCAGGGGTGGGCAGTTCATTTTCCCAGGGGGCCACATGACAAATTTGAATTGACATGGAGGGATGGACCAGTAGACTGTAATTAACTTAACCGAACTTCATTAAGAAAACAGACAATTGTCTAGTTTTGATTAGCTCCTACTGTTAATAGTAGACGTTACGGTTAAGCTATGAATGTGCGGAGCAGGGTGTATTATATATTTATGTACTTTTGCTTTTGACAATACATTCTTTTAACAACAAAAGCAATATTTTAAATATATATATGCTTTTTCATTTTTTCACCTTCAAAATAAAAGCAGTGCAGTTCAGTGGTGTGCATAGAGTACACTACTTATGTTTATGTTTCATTTGTTATTTCACGCTGTCCTCAGGCGGCCGGCCGAGTCGTGAGTTGAGAGTCGAGTGTGTTCGCTAGCAAGAGATTTTGTTAGCGAACGTTTCACTGCACCCTCAGAGTTTTGGCATCAAAATAACATCATATTCCTCCTATATTGCACATAATACCAAGATAACACAATATTTGCACTATGTTGCACACTTTGAAGCCGAGATACATCATCCCATCTCGAAGATATGTAACCTTCCAGTTCTCCCTCTACTTGTATGATTAGTAAAAGATATTGGAAGAAAATTCATTATATTTAAATGGGTTAATTGTAGTTAATATAATTATAATTTGAATAATAATTTTCCACAGTGTTGGAACATTGTAAAAAAAAAATAGGTATCAAGATGCATCGATAATCGTATCAAAATAATTTTTGTTTTTGCGATCATCAGTGCTACACATGCAATCTACATCAGTCATCATATACTGTGAAAAGCAAAGTGTTTGTCCATGTTTTTGTCCATGTTGTAGTTTTCTATGGTTTCTTACTTTTTTATTGCAAGAAGCTAATATTAACTCCTACAATGTTACACAAATCAAAAAATGCATTCATCCTTATGTCTTTTTCATGTGAAATAGGTGACCTTCTGAATCAGATTAGCATCATACCGACGTCTAAATTGCTGGACGGTGCCTCCAGGTATGTATTGCCTCTGTCTTTTTTACACCATTCATTTATTCATTCATTCATTATCTGGCAATCGGCATATACAAGTCATTTACTCAGATTTTGCTCCCATAGGTAATTATAATCCTGAAACTCCACAGAACGAACTTTTGTGCGGCATGGTGTTTAGCTTAGCATGTTGGGGCCTGATGGAAGGAACTTGGCCACGTGATCGGAAGGTCACAGGTGCAAGTACCGGTAAAGGTGCCACTGAGGTACTCAGAACAAGGTTCTGTTCCCAAGTACTGCTACCCCGGCGTTGCCAAAAAAAACCCCACTGCTCCTACACAGAGGTTCAAATGCAGAGGTGACATTTTGTGGTTGTGCACTGTATGCTGTGCTGTGCTCACAATGACAATCACTCACTTAAATTAAAATGTTTGTATTGGAATATTTGTTCTGCTATGTCTCTGTTCTATAGGTTACCTATGTCAGATGAGTGGAAGATCTGTTTTAATGTTTACCAGCCTGACACGGTGGCTGAATTTAAGAAAAGTCACCCTGGAAAACCATATACCCGCATGTGTGTTTGCAGGTAAACACAGACATAATAGAAGTATTTGCTGATAAATTAGCTTAACATTTCATTGTCAGTGATACTCAGAGCAGGTGTCTGGTATGGCAGGGCCATATAACTATAGCACACATTTATATTGTTTTTATGTTTATATAATTCCGCGAATACTTTATGGGATATGCATAAATCAAATGTAGACATTCATTCACAAAATGTATATGAACATCAGTGCATGAAAGCCACTTATTTGTTTGTAGCCTACATAGGAAGTATAGGACTTGGGTTTTGGCTTAAAGATGCTAAGACAGAGGCAGGCTTTAATCAGAATGAGGACTGCATTTAGGATGTGCCCAAGTCCTCACAGTTTAGTTGTGTTTGGTGAAAGCTGTTAAATGTATATATTGTGGTAGTTTTCTTTTTCAAATTATACATTAAAAATACCGTTCATATCATGGCACTCAATATATTGCCTAAGCTGAGTGGGTTTAAGTGTTTTAAATATTAATTACATAAACATATTATTTGTGTGAAAGGTGATTCTAAACAGACTTGGGCCTTTCATCTTTCATCTAGATTTGATGGTCCAGTGCCTGACCTGCATGTCATGAAGCAGCTGTCCTTTCAGAGCGGAGATGTGCCTGTGACATTTGCCCTGGTGGACCATGGAGACATCTCGTTTTACTGTCTCAAGGAATTCAAGCTACCCACCGATATCTACTGAATATCTACCTTATATTTCTTGCCGATTTCATACACCATGCAGAGAGGGGTTCCCTTTCAAATAATACTTTCTGGTAATTTTTATTGGGAATAAGGCTGGATTTGTAGTTCAATGTATCATTAAATTTATGACAAAACTAATCATATCCTGTAATCCCAGTGGGTGACAGTTTAACTGGGCTCTCTTATGAAAATAAAACCTACTTAATGGTCTGTAGAGAACTGGTGTTCTGCTATTTTCTGTGTTGACAGTTTAGCTTAATTTATTTTAGTTTGTAGGCAAGCCAAAATGTACCAGTAATTACTGAAAGCATATGAGGGTTGAATGTCATCTGTGCATAAAATATCTTTGTGTTAGCTTAGCAAACAAGGCTGCGTTTCTCTTTTACCTGTTTATTGCCCAATCTGTCATTTGCAATGAGAGAATAGGTGGGGCATGAATTGTCCTAAAAGCATAAATATCTGACTCCATCCCAAGTAACTGTAAAACAGTTGTAGGAATCTTCATCTAAATGTCAGAATTAATGCTGCTTTTTAGCATGTTTCTTCTTTTTCTGTTTACTTCTCCATTTGGTAAGGTACCCATTTTTTTTCTTACTGGATATAAAGATGGATCAGTATACAGTAAGGCAGTACCGTGATTATATCTTATTTCTATAGGGCGGGTGCATTCCTTGTCCAATTGCAGCTATCAGGCAGTTCAAGAATATCTTGGACTGGACAAGGACAACATTAAAATGACCTCCTTAAGGCCAGTACTGCACTGGCAGACCCCTACTCTCATTTATGTGGATCTTTACATCGTCTCTGTTACAGAAGTGGTAGGTAGATAAACAACAGTTTGAAATTGTCACAAATTGCCCCCTAACTGTTCAGTTTAGTATAAATGAGTTACTTAAGTTTGGTCTCCATTATTGTCAATTGTGAGTGATCCAGTTTGGCTTCTGCATTTGGAAGTGCTAGACTTTTTTCTCAATGCTCAATTCTGTTTCCACACCTAGAATGAAAAAGCCCAAACATTTTCTGCCCATGTCTTCCTGGATATGGTACTTCTTTCACATGTTAATAAGCAAGTACTTTTCTTGATTTTAGAAACTTGTTGATTTTAAACTGAGATCTTAATAAAATTTTATGGCATAAAATATAGAGCTGGATCAGTGAGTTTACGAAATGGAATCCTGAAGACTTCTGTGGAATAAATGTAATGTCTGTTCCTCAAGAGCTTCTATGGATTCCAGATGTCACCATAGTAGAAAAGTAAGTGATGGATACTGTGTTTGACTGTCAGTAAAGTCTTAATGAGAATCTTCTAGTGATTGGTGATTTTAGAGTCAGGCATGTTTTTGACATAGTTGTTGCTGTCTGTTCAGCATCAGGGCAGATTTCTCATCACAAGACACCCCATATCTGAAGATGCTCTCTAATGGCTTAATAGCAGTTGGAAAGTCTTTCACATTGACATCTTCTTGTAAAATGAATCTATACAAGTTTCCTTTCGATACTCAGACTTGTACTCTTACTGTCCAGTCTATTCTGTACAACAGTAAGTAGCATAAGTGTAAAGTTCTTTACTGTTTTTCCACCATATTTCTTTCTGTCTATATAAATATATAACATACTGTATATTTATCAAATGTGTTTTTAAAAGCAAGTATAGGAAAGTGCAGAGCCTTTGTGGGTATATAGTCTGCATGGCACTGTATTTGTTTGTAAAAGACCTTCTTACGATAAATTGAGTAAAAAGAGTCAAATACCATACATTTTACTCATTTCAAAACAGATTTACTGTAACTCCAACTAAGTGTTATGGTATTGGACTTTAGAAATTATTCAACTTTTCTCTTTTGTGATTCACAGTTCAGGAGTTTGTTATTGAGGCACACTCAAATGCCTCAATGTTGACATTAAACTCTAAACAGTTCTTTCAAATCCAAGGAGAATGGGACCTCCAAAGCATTAATATGTCTAAGACTCGCTTCCAGGCGTCCTCAAGGGAGTGGGACCAGCTTGTTTATATGGTATGGTTTAGTGCTATAGAAATGTAAAAAATGTTCAGTGAGTTATGCAAAGCCCCACAGAAGCCCAGGATTGTACAATAAGACATGTTGAGTAAGCTTTAATCTATTCCTGTATAGTAAACTGTTGTTTTGATTCCACAGTTGAAAGTTTATTTTTTATAACATAAATATGGAGACCTAATTTTTAAACATGCTTAAACTCCAAGGGGTAGTTTCTTGAACATGGATTAATTATAGTCTTGACATTAAATTGCAGTACCAAAGGAGATTCTCCACTGACACTCAAAGCTAGTCTAGACTTAGGCGTAATCATAGCTGGGAAGCTGGACCCACATATCTTGATGGGTTCTATCAAATTCTGCTAGTTTTTCTTTATTAATCATTTCTATGCCATACTGGCAAATGTCCAGTGTAGAAGCCTAAGAGCTTTAAGTGAAGCTTTAAAACATCTATTGTTTGCATATTCTGTAAAACTGATCACAGTAATGTTCCCAACAATGACATTATATATTGAATTACATGTTGATTTGGGACTGTCATTATTGAAACTGTGAATTTTAAAATCTAAAAGTTTTGTATTAAATTTTCTGCTAATGTATTTATATAAATACTTCTGTATTTAACATATAGGTTACCATAAAGAGAAGACCATTGCTGTATGTAGTTATCCTCCTGCTGCCAGTCTTGTACTTCATGGTGTTTGATTTGGCTTCTTACTACATTGCTAATGATGGAGGAGAGAAATTGAGCTTTAAGGTGACAATACTCTTAGCGGTCTCTGTCTTGCTGTTAATCCTTCATGACATGCTGCCATCCACGTCTGCTGATATTCCACTGATAGGTCTGTGTTCCATTCATGTAACTTTTCTTATAATGTACTGGGAATATATGCTCAGAGCAACCCAAACTACTCCTATTTAACAAGGTGTTAAATTTTTTTTTCTCATTTCAGTGTGAACAATACATCTTAAAAGTGTTGTTATATCATAATTCTTGTTGATTGCAGACCCTAATGTACTACGACATTTTCATTCTCATTTTAGGCATCTACTGTACTGTCATTTTCACTTTCATGGCTGTAAGTCTTCTTGAGACTATACTTGTTACTTTCTTAAGGAGTTGTGGCGAAACAGTGCCAGACAAATTTGGAGGGACCACATTCATTCCTCCAATTCAGGACAGTAAGTTCCTATTCCTATGTTCCTATGTAATATTTTTCGCAAGGCTATTATCTCTCTCACCAGTAAGTGAATGAAAATTCAGATAATAAATTCTTTGTATAACGGAGGTCTAGTGGTAGGATGCTTGGTTAGGTATCCTATCTACAGTCCTTCCCCCAATGAGCCTCTGAGCAACTTGCTCCAGGGAGACTTCCCCTATATTTAGGGAATGTAAGCTGCTCTGGATAAGATTTCTGGATAAAATCAATGTCTAAAATGCTTAACTATCAGTGGAAATGTCATTCCTTGAACTGTGTGAAGTATAACAGACACTGAACTTATTGAAGTTGTCTGTTCACAGACAGAGAGAGAGATTCACAACCCACCCCAGACACAACTGCAAACAGCGATATTGATCTTTTCACCATCAGTGTCCTAAAACAGCTTATCCTAAAGCTTCAAACAGAACGTCTCTCAGCTGCAGAAATAAAAAAACAAAGAAAACAACTGAACTGGACAAAAGTAGCTGCAGTTATCGACAGGACATTCTTCTTGATCTATATAAATAGTGTCATATTTTTTCTGCAACAGATTTGGCAGGCTTGGATTCCATAAATATAAAACAGTGAAAAACCAGTACAAGATTGAGATTCCAGCATAGCATATTTTTTTAACAGCATACTAGTGTTTCTGTGATACACAGATAATTAGATATAAACAAGATTATATTTCCTTATAAGCATTATGCTTTCTCATTGACAATTTTCATTGTGTCTGCTTCTTAATGCACGTTTTTGCAGCAATAATTTCATTTGCAGTGTTGTGTTATACTACTGATAATACTGTAGTTACTTAGTACATTATACATGTATATTATTTTGATAATGAATGATGGAGAAAGAAATTGAATAATGTAAAAGGTTAACCCTTGACATGATGACATTCAATATGGATGAAATTTGCCAGGATTCTTAGTCAGTGATCCAACAGAAAACTACTCACATTCACACTTGATCACTAAGATGAAGAGTAACACTTTATAATAACAGATGCTTATAAAACATTAGTAACATTTAGTAAATAATGAACTATGAACAAAACATTTACATGCTTTCCTAAATGATTATGAAATGCTGTGTTAGTATTTAATATGTCAATTGTTCTTCATTTGAAAAAAATAAGTCAAAATAATGGCATAATGATTAGATAAATAATCACTAAACAATTGCAAACATTTATGTTTATAAAACCAAACCAAACAAGTTCACATTCCTCAAATGAATTGTGAAACATTTCCAAACATTGTTAAAAGATAAAAGTATTACTTGAAAATCATTAGTAGACTATTTCTAAGTCATTTGTAGCTATGTTATTACTACATTATGATTTGTAAGCCATTCAGTGTGATTGAAAGGAAAGCCATGCATGGAAACATTACATAAATGTTTATAAATCATGTAAAATTAACTTACTGAACGTTTACAGCCACTGCATATAGGGGTATTACTCAATGAACCAATTATGAAAACAACATTTAGATTGGTCTTTATAAATGATTAGGAAATGTTATATTAGCATTGTTAAGCATTGAATTGTCAGGTCATACATTTCAGAAAGATGCGGAGAAAACTTTAAATAATTGTGAATCACCTTGATATGTGACTAAACATGTATTGCATATTTAGAAACTCTATACCCTAAGGGGTAAAAAGACCTCATGGTTCTAGAGGGTGGTTCATAGATGGGGCACAGATTCACCACACCTGTTATGAATTATTTTTATTAATAATATGCAACACATCTACAAAGTTAATTGCATCTCATTAAAGTAAAGCACTCGCGTTACAGTGAAAAAACATCAATAAATTGCTGTATTGTGAGTAAAACATCGTTCAAATGTGCTTCTTGTCACTGTATCTAGTCAGTAACGTAAAATGGAGAGGGAGGGGAGTGAACTATGACAATGGCAGCAGCAGAGTATTCATCTGCAAAATCTTTTTCACGTCATAATATGCATGCTAAAGAAATTCACATACATACTATGGGTGGCCAGAGACGACCACCCTTGGCCACCACATGGTGGCGCCACTGCGGCGTATGTCTAGTTTGGTTAATATTTTCAATGTTAGTCTTTAGTTGTAGCTGATAATAAACGCTTGCTTGTTTATGTCACAACCGTTTTGTCTAAATGTATTGCTCAGAAAAAAAGTCACTGTCCGGTTTAGATTAGTTTAGTAGTGTATTTTTAACAGGTTGTTTAACACCTAATTTTACCTACAAAAGTGACTTAATTCAATGACTAGAGACAGATTCAACAATTCAACAAGTACTAATTCAACTAGTCCATATATTCATCAGCCTGTTTTTAAACCCACTGCTATGCCTAAGATAATGAAATTAATGTGACACAATTTATGACCAACAATGACTTTGTGTGCACTTTACTTTTTATTTTTGTGTTAACTGTCTTGTGGGGAAATTTTGACTTACTTCCGCTTCTTTGTAAAGAATTTTTTTATTGTCCATTGTGTCTGGGGAGGGAGCAAATATTGCAAACAATTGCTCATCAACCAAGAATACCCTAGGTTTACTGTTTAAGTAGCCTAAATAAGGCAAAGCTTACTCCTAATATTTCATTGTTTAGTTGAACATTCATTTAACGTGGTCTTGGGCAGCAGTGTCCAAACTTTTTTTCTGCGCACAATGGGGCTGACATTACCTGCTCCAGTTTCGAGCAGCCTGTCTATGCGCAGCTAGCACTGCGGTCAAGCCAGCCGCTGTTCAGGAAAACACGGTCAAGCCAGCCGCGATTGATTTTACAGTGCGCGCATATTACAGTGATTACGGTAGTTTCAGGAACAAGACAGAGATGTCTGTTTTCTATGAATTCTGCTGTAACTCATCTACACAAAACAATTATTTGAACGGTGAATATTTAAGAAAAATATTGTAACAGACAACCGTCAAAGTCACCAATAAATAACACGGATATTAAAGCAGAAATGCAAATAAATAAGCAAGTAAAAATTCACGAGCATTTTGTATTATCTCTCAGTCCTGGGCGTCTAAGTGAAAAGCGCTCTGCAAGCGCGTTATCGCTGTCTTGTTCCTGAAACTACCGTAATCACTGTAATATGCGCGCACGGTAAAATCAATCGCGGCTGGCTTGACCGTGTTTTTCTGAACCGCGGCTGGCTTGACCGCAGTTAACGATTCACTTCACTTGCATGCGGTGAGTTGGAGGCAAACCCGGAGCGGATTTCCAGTGGTATGTGTATTCTCCTATCGATTAAGTGGAATGGATTATTTCGCGAAACAGCGCTGGGTGAACTAATATTTTATGTTAAATTTTGGGGGGTCCAAACGAATACAGACATCCCAAGTCTCCTGGAAGTTCCGGGAGTTTTCCGCATATTAATAGCGGCTCCCAAGCAAACAACAGCCTGCACGCGAGACAGTAGCGTGTGCCTCGCGCACTTGAGAGACGCGCGCACATGAGAGAGAGAGAGAGAGAGAGAGAGAACGTGCGTATGTGTGGCTCACTATAATGTACAGGCACGGCCCTAACAAATTTGGAGCCCTAGGCAAGATTTTAGGTGGCGCCCCCGTGCATCGCAGTAAATTCCACTGCTAGTGTACATATACTTACAAGAAACTGGATAGCTCTGTCTTAGACATTCTTTTATTTAAATAAACCAATAGCACATTCAAAATACTTAGAAAGAAATCCAAAAAAATATGAACTGAATATATGAAATACAATATAAATAACTTACATAAAGTATTAGATTTAAATATTCCCAAAATAAAAAGTGACATAAATTATAAATACAATATAAATAAGGCACTGCACAAAATAAGACATTAAAGAAACCAGTATGCACAAAAAATTGCAAGGATTTAAATTAACAGTTTTAACAAAAAGGTGATCTTACAAAGACCTCTGGGGTGGGACTGAGAAACCTCAGCAGCGCATCTGAAGACAGAAGAGGAGTATGTGACACCAGTCTAAAAATAAACACATGATTTCAAGGATAAAATGAAATGAAATAATATAAATTAAAAAAAATCTGAGATGCATGCATGATGTAGACTATACAGTATAATATACAATGTGCTTTTTTCTGATATGCAAATTATATTAGTATAAACATATAATGTCATGACATCATCTTTACTGTAACGTGACGCTACCTCTGTCTTTGTCGTGTTTTTCCTCCACTTCTTTTCTTTTTTTCCCTTCCCCTGGGCACCAGATAATTTAGGATGTTTTGACATGTTGAGCTTG